>CAIGRB010055564.1:11335-43914 GCA_903798255.1 Fraxinus quadrangulata
ACAAAAAACCAGATTCCGATGATTAAACTCCGGGCAAAGGCTGACCGGACTCCAGTGCAGGCGGCGTGGGCTGGAGTCGCCGGAAAATAAATGACAGAATGACGCGAGCTCGAGCAGGAGCCCTAGCCGAGAGCAGAAATGGCGCGAGCTGCTGAAGGCGTCAGAAGCGGTGCGAGTGGAAGCAGAAGCCGCAGCCAAAACCCTAGCCGCGACCAAGGAACTGGTGCGCGAAAGGAACTGATGCGCGAACCTGAGCCCTGAGTCAAAACCCTAGCCGTGACGAAGGAACTGGTGCGCGAACTGAACTGGTGCGCGACCTGACGGCGCAAACAGTGCAAACAAGCTGAGACTTGAACTGGTATGAACCCTAGCCGCGATTTGGCTCTGATACCATGTAAAAGATGTAGAAAGAAAGGTATTTCCCACACACTTTATTCATAGAAATCTTATGTGTATATATACAAGTGACCTATACTATATTAGGATAAATCCCTAACATTCTTTCTAATAAACTAGGGCTAGATATATATTATTTCCTATTCTATAAATATTCTCTAACACTTCCCATATAAAATTGAACAGCTATCATGCATCAAAAGCTTTATGCCCAGTATTACAATATTTGAATGCATAACCCTAAATTTTGTTTAAAAATAGACTATCAACCTCTTCTTCCACATAAAATAAAATAATCTTAAAAATTTCTAAAGATTACAGTATCATGTTTCCCACATGAGGGGAAACAATACTTCAAATATTAAGAGACTGGCTATACATGATAATATCGCATCATGTCCACAAATATTAATTCACTGGAGATAGATCTAGTGAATCATCAATGATAGGACATACATGGATCAGACAGAATTATTTCACATACTACATCTGTACCCAGTGGAAAATGAAATGAAAACTTTAAGCTTAATTCGGTAAATAACCTGGCATTCTGCTAACCATTTAAATTGAAAAGACAATGCTATCTGCAAAAAGGTAAACATCTCCGAGTTTCAACTTAATTATACTTGATACATCCCCCACCCCTACCAAAAAGAAGAACACAAGGATTGCAACCTTAAAAAAGCAAATCCTTTGATGCAAACCACGTAACAATTGTAGCTACGGAACCCATGACAAATTAGAACCCAAGAAAGTCAAGAATCAACGCTTAAAAATCTCGACCCAATAAATTATTGAATCAATAACCAAAACAATTGCTAACAATATCTTAACCCGTGAACACAAAACTTATGAACCTTACTTGAATTTGTAGAACGCCACAAGAATTTTATTCTTGATAAATTCAAAATTAATTTAATGAAGAACGAGAACAAAACAAATTTGCCTCGCAACAATCTCTCAATAATTGTGTGTTTTACAATGAATAGAATGAGTCATATTTATACGGAACACATAAAACTTAGTTAAAAATGGAATTTAAGACTTAAAGATATCAAAAATATACCATACAAGAATTTTAACTAAAATAGAAGATTACGCGAAAATTGAAAAAATCGAGTCCGAAAATACACTATGCGGCTGCATAGTGTAAGTCTATGCGGTCGCATAGATCATCTGAGCTTCTCCTTTGTGGCCTCAGTAAAAGAGCATGCGACCGCTTGACCTTAACAACTATGCGACCGCATAGTTGTTACGTCCAACTTCCTCGTCCGCTGCTTGAATCAAGTTGATCCATCTTATTTCTTCTTCCAAGCCCAACACGAAACTTGTTCCTTTGCTTGTTGTGATTAACGTTTCGTCCACCGTATCTTGAACAAGCAATCTCATAGCTTCCTTGACTCGCTTCGCTTGCGACCCAATCATCGATCATCCATCAACGATCACTAGATCCTTGTCTAGACTTGTCCTCGTATCATGGATCGCATCATCCCCTCACTCTTCAAAAGGATTCGACCTCGAATCCGTATTTGCATCAAAGAGAGATCAGAGACGTTAAAAGTAGCCGAAACATTATACTCACGTAAAGGATCTAATTTATAGACATTTTCATTGATCTTTTTAAGAACTTGGAATTGACATCTCCCCGTGGCTACAACTTCCAAGTTTCTTTGTTCTGAAAAACGCTCTTTCCTCAAGTGCACCCAAACCTAATCTCCTGGTTCAAATATAACGTGCTTTCGTCCCTTGTTTGCTTGAGAAGCATAATACTCATTTTTCTTTTTAATCCGCATCCTTATCTTTTCATAAAGTGATTTCACCAATTCGGACTTCTTTCCATATAAACTACCTCTTTCATTAACAAGTAAAGAATTAAATCCAAAGATGTTAATGGATTAAAACCACATACAACAAAAGGCAAGTAAGAAGAAGTAGAATGCGTAGCCCTATTATATGCAAATTCTATAAATGGTAAACACTACTCTCAACTCTTCAAATTCTTAATAACTATTGTGCGTAACAATTGTATTATAGTCTTATTAACTACCTCAATTTGTCCATCAGTTTGTGGGTGACAAGTTGTAGAGAATAATAGCTTGGTCCCTAACTTATTTCACAAAATCCTCCAAAAGTGACTAAGGAATTTAACATCCATATCCGATACAATGCTTCTAGGAATCTCATGTAAGCTAACTACTTTCTTAAAGAATAGATCTGCAATATTAGTCGCATAATCGATTTTATGACATGGAATGAAATGTGTCATCTTACTAAATCTATCTACCACCACAAATATGGAATCTCTTCATTTCTAAGTCCTAGGTAAACCTAACACAATCTATAGACACATCAACCCAAGGTTCACTAGGAATAGGTAATGGCGTATATAAACCCTGAGATACAACCTTAGATTTCGCCTTCTTACAAGTGCATCTACTACAAACTCGATCAACATCTACTTTCATCTTAGGCCAATAAAAATATTCACTTAGCATCTCTAAGGTCTTCTTAACCCCAAAATGACTCATTAGACCTCCACTATGTGCCTCACGTACTAATAATTCTCTCATTGACCATTTAGGAACACTACTTATTTTCCCGAAATAAATACCCATCATGCCTAAAGAACCTATCCATAGCACCCTTATCGCATGATTCATATATATTAGAAAAATTTGGATCATTAGCATACATGTCCTTAATATATTCAAATCCTGGCAATTTAGAACCTAAAGACGTTAGAAGTACGTAGTTCTTTGATAAAGCATCTACTACCACATTTTCTTTACCTTGTTTGTACCGAATAACATATGAAAATATCTCAATGAACTCTATCCACCTTTCATATCTCTTATTTAGCTTGCCTTGACCCCTTTAAATGCTACAATGACTCGTGGTCGGGGTGAATCACGAATTTCTTTGGCCATAGGTAGTGTTGTCATGTCTTCAAAGCTTGAACAAGTGCATACAACTCATTGTCATGTGTAGGATAATTGAGAGCTACTCCACTTAGCTTTTCACTAAAGTAAGCAATTGGCCTTTGTTCCTGCATTAAGACAACTCCAATATCGATTCCTGAGACATCACATTCAATCTCAAAAGTATTGTTAAAGTTAGGTAATGTAAAACAGGTGCGATACACAACCTATCTTTAATAGTATTAAAAATATGTTCTTGATCAACGCCCCAATGATATCCTACACTTCTCTTTATAATCTCCCTGAGTAGTGTGGGAAGTGTTCTAAAGTTTTTGACAAAACGCCTATAAAAGCTAGCTAATCCATGAAAGCTCTTACTTCAGTTATGCTTTTAAGTGTTGGTCACTCCTTGATTTTCTCCTCATCCACTTCTATACTCTTAGCACTAACAACATAACCAAGAAAAACAATTTTTCAATGCAAAATGTGCACTTTTTAAAGTTAGCATAAAGTTGCTCTTCCCTTAAGACCACAAACACACATCGTAAATGCCTTATATGTTCATTTAGATCTTTATTATATACCAAGATGTCATCAAAGTAAACTACTAGGAATTTACATATGAATACACGTAAAACATGATTAATTAATCTCATAAATGTGCTAGGTGCACTAGTAAGTCCGAATGACATGACTAACCATCCATACCACCCATATTTAGTTTTAAAAGCGATTTTCTATTCATCTCCTTCCCTCATCCTAATTTGATGATAACGACTTTTAAATTCAATTTTACTAAATATGCATGATTCATGTAATTCATCTAACATATTATCTAATATAGGAATAGGATGACGATACTTTATCGTTACATTGTTGATTGCCCTACAGTCGACACACATCCTTCAGGTTCCATCTTTCTTTGGCACAAGTAGCACTAACACTGCACATGGACTCAAACTCTCCCTCACATACCCTTTGATCATCAAATCTTCAACTTGCCTTTGAAGTTCCTTAGTCTCCTCGAGATTACTCCGATAAACCGGCCTGTTTGGAATGACAGCTCCAAGTACGAAATCAATTTGATGTTCAATGCCTCGAATGGATGTTAGCCCCCTAGGCATGTACTTCAGGAACACATCTTCGAATTCCTGTAACAAAGAAGCAACCAAACTAGGGAGGGGTGTGTAAGATTCCTCAAAATTGAGGAATGACTCCTTATAAACCAACAAGACCATAGACCGGTTCTCAACTACTGCCCTCTTCAACTCACTCCATTTTGCAAAGAAATTCACTTTCGACTTTTCTCTCCTCTCACAAGACTTTTTTTCTTCTCTCTTGTGGCTCTACTCTTTTTTCTCACTTTTAGCCACCTCATTATTTTCTCTCTTGCTCTCTTATTGTGAAAAGACAAGCTTACTACCTTTTTTCTCTCAATCTTTTTTCTTCCTCACTTTTCAACTTGATTTGATCTTCACACACTTGTAGTTTCAACGGTGCAAAAGTATTAGATTTTTCATCCTTAGTAAAGTTGTACCTATTTTTGTACCTCTCATGAATCACCTTCGGATCATATTGTCATGACCTCTCCAACAAAATATACTCGACATACATAGGAACTACATCACACGTCACTTCGTCATGATACCTTTCAATTGAGAAACTCACCAACACTCTCATATTCGCCTTAACCTCTCCACATTCATTCAACAATTGCAATTTATAAGGCCTAGGATGTTTTAGTATAGTTAATCCCAATTTTTCAACAAGTGTTGTGCTAGCCACATTGGTACAACTACCCCCATCAGTAATCATACTACATACCTTGTTGACATGGCATTTTGTATGAAATATGTTCTCCATTTATTGCTCCAAGTCATTCACTTAAATTTGAGTGCTAAGAGCTCTTCATATGACCAATAGCTCTCCTACTACATACTCCACTTCATCACCATTGCTAGCATCTTCAAATTCTGGCATGTCATCATATTCACCCCCACTATCACTCACCACTTCCCCCATTGTCGTGCAAGATCATCGCCCTTTTGCTTGGACATTGAGAAGCAATGTGTCCCGATCTCAATCACCTAAAGCGCTTGATATCCCGATTCCTAGCGGTTGGGAATCCACCTTGAGTGTAGCTTTGCTAACAACTTCCTCTTTTCCCTACGGTAGCTCAGTCCTACGTTTTGAAACAGCCTCATCAACTTTGTTGTTATCCCACTTCGATTTCCAAAAAGAGTTAGAACCCGAAGAACCCGATGAATATCTAGCTGTTCCCTTCCTCTTCAATTGTCTTTCCACCTTTATAGCTACATATAACAAGTCTTCCAATTCCACATAATGTTGCAAGTCTACCACCTTAGCTATACCCTTATTCAAACCATTCAAAAATCGGACTATGGTGGCCTCCCTATGCTCCTCAACATTTGGTCTAATCATCGCAATCTCAATCTCCTTGTGATAATCCTCTACATTCCTAGAACCTTGGTAGAGGTTTTACAATTTTTGATGAAGCTCCCGTTAATAATGATTAGGCACGAACCCCTTCCTCATGATAATGTTCAATTCTTCTCATGAATTTATAGGCCTCTCATGGTTCCTCCTCTTAGATGTTACTACTTGATCCCACCAAATGATATCATAATCTGTAAATTCAAGTACCGCAACCTTTACATTCTTTTCCTCCGAGTAATTATGGCATTCAAATATCAACTCTACTTTCTTTTCTCACTCCAAGTATGCTTTCGGATCACTCCTTCCTTTGAATGAAGGAACTGTCATCTTGATATTACACATACTTCTATCAACATCATCTCTAACAAAATCTCTACCCCTCCTTTCATGCCTAACTCCTCTATCCCTCATTCTTCCTAACTCGACATCCATCGATGCATCCTCATTAATAGCACTATCCGCTTCCTATTTACCAACATAATCCGCTCTATGATTCTGCCTTTCTTGTGTTAGGGATTTCTCTAAATTGTTTCATACATAAGTTAGCAAGCAATGTATCTTGCCTATCCAATCTGTCTCTCATATCTTCAAACAACGTTTCGAACTGTCGTATTACCTCATTCGACATGTTGACTTGATTATTCTTCCAACTTGAACTAGAACCGTCTGTCAGACATCCTAAATCTAGTTTAATATTTGTCTCACATGTATACACTCGTGTATCACTCAGCTTGATTTTTCCCTCTATTAGTTTCACCACTCTGCATTTGTCCACTCAATGTTTTCTTGCAAATGCTTCAAAGAATTAATTCAATTTAAGTCAAAATTTTACCCTTTTGGACCAAACAAAGAATTGAGTAAGGAAAGTGATCTATAACGACTCAAGAAGGTAGGAATTTGAACTTACGAAACGCTAAGGATGAATTCAATAAAGTATTTCTTGAATTCGGATGGGATACTTTGAATTTGGAATTTTTTTTTTTACTCAAAAATAAACTTTTATGCTGCTGGCANAAGAACAAAAGACTCAAACAAAAATGAAGAAAATAAATAAATAGGATATAATCATAATTTTTGGAGCCTTGCTCTGATACCAATTTATGTGAACCCACGTAGCAATTGTAGTTACGGAACCAATGACATTATAACCCAAGAAAGCCAATAATAAACGTTTAAAAAATTCGACCTAATAAATTATTGAACCAATAACTAAGGCAAAAACTTATGAACCATACTTGAATTTGTAGAACGCCACAAGAATTTAATTATTGATAAATTCGAAAGTAATTTAATTAAGAACGAGAAGAAAGTAAATTTGCCTCGCAACAATCTTTCAATAATTGTGTGGTTTACAATGAATAGAATGAATCCTATTTTTAGAGAACCCATAAAACCTAGCTAAAAACGAAATTTAAGTCTTAAAGATATCAAAAATATATCATACAAGAGTTTTAACTAAAATTGAAGATTACACGAAAATTAAAAAAATCCCGTTCGAAAATACACTAAGCGACCGCATAGTGTAAGTCTATGCGGTCGCATAGATCAACCGGGCTTTTCCTTTGTGGCCTTGGTAAAGAGGCATGTGGTCAACAACTATGTGGTCGCATAGTTGTTCGTCCAGCTTCCTCGTTCGCTGCTTGAATCAAGTTGATCCATTTTGTTTTTTCTTCCAAACCCAACACGAAACTTGTTCCTTTAATTGTAGTAATCAAAGTTTCGTCCACCTTAACTTCAGCAAGCAATCCCATAGCTTCCTTGACTCGTTTCGCTAGCAACATAGTCATCAATCCTTCCCCAACGATTAATGTATCCTTGTTGGACTTGCTCTCGTATCATGGATCACATCATCTTACTTCTAGTGCTGCATAAAATACGTCAATTGTTTCTCTATATTTCCTTCTACACTCAATGTGGAAGTTGAAATAACAACAATTAGATTCTAAACTAATAAAAGACAACACCACGGCTCCTACACACTACTCACAGAATGACTTCCTGTTGTTTGTCACAATTAAGTCGAGCACCATCTAGCATTCATGTAATCCACGTATTTATGTAAATAATTCAGTTTCAAATTGAATTCACTTAGTGATTTTCAACCAACATATCTTGCAATGCATATTAACTGGAATAATCACAAATTTGTCCACGCCCATTATTTGTTACAACTAACTGAAAGCAGTCCAACTAGAGTAAGTTCAAAATTCGTGCAGCCTCTTTATAAGTGGGCAAGTGAAAATGCTCAGTAAAAGTATCACATTAACTTCATCATTATTTCACATTCAAAACTAAACACATTGACTACAAGACTATAGGATGCATAGTGGAAAATAGATACCTGTTTAAGCCTCTCCTTTGTCCGCTCGGCCTGGAATTGGAAATATATGGAAGTCCACTCGTAAGTTCAGAGAATTGAATCACACAAGCACACTCAAGCATGAAGACTCTAGATATGTAATAGATACGTAAATACTCAACAATTTTAAAGGGAAGACATCAATACCAGAAAATCTAAGGATGTAACATCGTATTACATTAACATAACAAATGTATGAAAATCAACAAAAGGTTAAGAAAATCTTTAACATATAATACACTAATAATTTACCAGCATAAGCCACCAAATACAGCCATTTACAATAACAGTCAGGATCATATATGGTCCACTTTTGTGGGGGGAGAGGGGAGGACATAATAGTTTAAATTTAAAAGTATGATACTTAATTTTTTATGTAGCATTCTATGGCCCAGGCCATAAAAATCTGCTGCCTGACTACATGATATTACATCTCAAGTGAAGCTAAACAGTAAAAGAACCTGCAAGTTTATGAAAAATTTTGGCTTTTGGCTCAAATCACAACATTCAAGCAACATAAATTATGCAAGTTATATTCAGCAAAAAAAAAAATTAATTAAATAGCACTTTAAGGTCAATAACTTCGCTTATCCTATCTGTATGTCTATTATCAGTTAAAAAGGCAATCTTAACTTCCCGCCCACAAAAGATGACAGAAGAAAGTTGAAGCATTAATTTATCTTAGATCGCAGAAGATAATTACAGATTTTTTTTAAAACTATCATTAATTTTTTTTTTTTTTAAGAAACCAAAATGATGTTAAAATATCTTTGTTTCACTTAATATAAGAGATATGAAAAATTAGATGCATGAGAGCATCATATAGTAGGAACTTCATTTGCAGACTATAAGGGTTGCCTTTGAATATCATCATAAAATAAAATTAGAAAACACATTAATTGGTATTTATTGTTTTAGCCATTATGATGAAACTAAAATAAAAAAATAGGATAATTATAGTATTAGATAAGTGAGCAGTGATTACTGTGTATTTGCATTATATGTGCACCGATGAGCACACAAGGGAAAACGAATTAAAGTTCCAAGAAAAATTGTACAGCAAGTTCTTTACTTTAACCAGATAGCAAAGTGAAAAGTTGTGTTGACTTCAACTTTACAAAATGACACAGTAATTTAAAATTATGACATGATTTAGAACTTCAAATACAAGGCAAAGATTATGAGAACATAAGAGACTGAAATCCAACTCTCATTATTCTTGCTTCCAATTATTTTTTATAGGAACTTTTTTTTTTTTTTAATATTTAGAAAATAACATAGATCCACTTTGGTACCAATACCAAGAGACATGCACACGTGTTTACAACCAGCTTATTTACATGGCATGGCACCGAATCGATAAAAGCACATTAAGTGTTGTGATAAGATGACGTCGAGGAGTTCCAAAATCAACACGTAAAGTGCTGTGAAACAACCAATTGTGAAGATATACATAGCCCCTGTTTGACACCCATTTTGGGTGAAAAAAAAATTTTGGAATAGTGATTGATGGAAGATTGTGTGGTTAAAAAGAAAGGAGATATTTTGGGTTTATGTGTAATATTATTTTATTGATGGAATGTGTGGTTGAAATGAAGAAAAATAGTGATTGATGGAAGATTGTGTGGTTAAAAATAAGGAGAATTTTTGGGTTTATGTGTAATATTATTTTATTGATAGAATGTGTGGTTGAAATGAAGAATGAGAAATAGAATGAGAAAAACGAGTTTCAAACAGGGTCATATTATGTACATCAGTAGACTTGATTCACAAAGAGCATGTTACACAAGCATATCCTGATAGACAATAACAAAGGTAATACTTTGATGTGGTTCTAGGGGATCATGCCACGTGAAAACATAGAAAATTGGGCTGTCGCAAGTTTTTAAAGGTAGCAGAAAACCAACAGCGTGGGTCAATAAAGATACCAACCAATCAAAGGCACCCAGAAAACAGTTAAAACTCAGCAGATACAAAACAATGAATTTTAAGACAAAAGAAGGCATTGTGATACAGTCTATTCTCCAAGTTAGAAAAATGCCCTTGTGGGTCACATGTTTAAGACAAAAGTTAACAGTTAAATCCCCTTCCTTATTTGAACCTAAAAATTAGCAGTCAGAACTCAGCAATTCAAAAACAGTCCTGTAAACTTATATTCATGGAGTATGTCAAGATCTTCATTTTTCAAAGTACAAACTAATGCCGCTTTTAATTACCTTCTCTTTCAAAAGCCGCTCATTCTCTTCCACTAGTCTCACTGCCATTGACTCCAATTCCACTTGATAGGCCTAAATCAAGCACAAAATTAATCAGAAACAAGAACAAATACCAAAATCCGGCGAACCAAAACTAAAAGAGAATGAAATTTCTTTTACCTGCTTTCTCTCTGTTGACCTTGCAGCAGACTCCCTATTCTTAATCATCCTCCTCTGCCTTTGTTGTGTCGCTTTATCCAACGGTTCTAACAAGCTCAAGCTCCTTGTCTTTTGCCGTACCACCTTATCCAAAGGTTCCAACAAGCTCATGCTCCTCTTTCCTGTCCCTCTCCCGTTCCCAAAACCCCCAACATCCACCCCTACCCCTAACCCAATTGCCATTCCCACCACTGAGGAATTTTCATGCCCATAAATCCCACCACTCATCATCTCCTCCTTTACCTCCACAGTCACTCCTGCCCCCGCCCCACTGGCTTCACGCTCCACGGCCCCTGCCTTCACCAAAAAATCCTCCAGAGTCATCATCTCCTGCTTGGGCAACTGCTCGGTCTGCCTCTTCTTTCCCGCCACAATCTCCCTCCAGACATCATCAACCGTCTTCCTAATCGCACGAGAGGGCTCCACGTTCCCCACTTCACAATCACTTATCGGAGTCACAGCACTGGAGGCATCAAGCAACGTAATCTCCGCATTCAACAAAGTACTAGAACCTTCCCCCTCCGAAGCCGGGTCCCGATCCGTACCAGGACCCGGTTCAGAGTCGGAGTCCGGATCACTATCCACATAAGAATTTCTCAAGAAATCAACCAACCTCGTAGAAGAACCCGAAGCGCAAGCAGGAAGTTTTCTCTTGAGACCTAAATTCCGCGACGGCACCAACTTCGACGACGCCATTAATTAACAAAAAAAAAATCCCAAAAATATGATTATTAGTGGGATTTGATCAGAATCATCGTCAGGTTGTCCCTTTTCATTGATTTTTTTCTGGGTATGTGTGCGCGTGCATGAAAGAGAGTGCGGTAGTGATGATTGTGCGTGTTAGTTTGCTTGTGTTGGCACTCAATAGGAATCGGCCTAGGGTTTTGTATTTCTGGTGATTTTGTAGTGAGAGTGAGAGGGAGAGAGAGATTACGTTCTCTTTTGGGAGACAGTTCATTGGTTTGTCTGCTCGAAGTTTGGTGGAATTCAAGAATGTGTTTGGCCTTGCTTAAAAGAGTAATTTGGGGTGTTTGATGGTCATTATTCTTCATTTGAATAATGATTTTTTTATTAAATATCTAATTAAAATGTCAAAAAAACTTTTGAGTTTACGTTTACACGCAGAATATTTTATTATTTAATTGTGCGATTGAAAATAAGTATTTAGAAAAAATAACTTTTGGATAATACTTGTCAAACATGGGCAAATTAATTATGCACATGAACTTATAATTTTTTCATATTTTTTAACAATATATTTTCCAAAAAAATTAATTTCACAAAATCTATTCTCAAAATACCTCTTCCAAACGGTGGCTTAGTGAATGTTTGACAAAGCTTGAATATAATTTAGGCGGGTCCGACAACAATTTTAATTAAAAAGGTTCTAATTTAAGCACTAAAAAACAAGCACTTAGCCAAGTAAGGTTAAACATTGCATATCATATCACATATACTGACACTTGAGCCACTAGATAGTATTATTTTGCTTAAAAATAAGTAACATGTAACTCTTTTTCAACAAATCTACTTATTCTGTACGAGTTTTTGTCATGACGAATATACAAGTGAAAGCCTTCCAAAATTATGGGTGTCTTTGATTGCATTTATTCCCCATGAAAAATGTCAACTTTCTATCAAAATTCCTATTTTGAAGTGTTTGATTGCTATTTTTTTCATGAAAAATATTTTCCAACTTTTAAAAATATGCCTAATTTTCCTTATTTTTTAAAAAAATATTTTCTTTATGAGAAGTAGGTTTTCGTTTTCCTCAAAACAAGGAAAATATTTTCTTTTCTAAAATATATTTTTTATGTCAACCGAATTGGATTGTATTTAAAATGAGTAACAATTTTTTACTTAACAAAAACAAAAATGAAAACAAACTTCTTTTCAAGATACAAGTCATATTTATTACTAGGAAAGTTACATTTTTGAATTGTGATGTTTAAATTCAACCCAAACAGGCTAATATCCTTGTGATCTCAATTTTTTAAAATCTGTTTTTCTTTAAATTCATTTTCAATCATACATTTTATGAGATCCACGACTCTTATTTACTTTTCAACCACACGTTTCTTCAATTATCAAAATCTACTAAAAATATGATTTTTTTTATTTTATTATTATTTTTTTGTAGCCAAACCAAGCAAGGGCATATGTGACATTAAATCTGAGTGGAAGTTCAATAAAAATTTAAGGGAGAATCGCAGTCATAGTACCAAACATTTCATTTAATAGTAGATTTAGTCCAAACCTTTCATTTGTACCATCTACGGTATCAAGCATTAATTTGATCATTAGTTGACCCAAATAGTAAACTTTCAATTATTTTTACGAATTTTTAAAAGGTTAATATAGTAAATTTGTATTTTCTCACAGAAAACACAATTATAAGAATTAAATTTAAAAAAACAAAAAACTAAACAAAACCTCAACCACCCACCCCCATCTCCTTCTTCCTCAACCTCATTTAACCCCCTTATTCCAAAACCACCCTACCCAACGATAGCGGCCGACAACCAACGTCGTTGCCACCACCAACCCTTAACACTAGCATCGAAATCGCCACCCAAAAGGCTTCCTGTGTAACTATATTCAACTTGTAATTTTTCTATTTTTTGCTCTATTCACACTCAATTTCTCATTCAACAAATCCTTTATATACTCTTCAATCCCTTGGTTTTCCCCTCAACCACCTCAGCGTATCGATCCACATGCAAGGCTTCAAACATTGACACGACATTCCTTTCCAATTCCAAATGCACAATCATCTCACTCAGCTAAATCAACTCGTTCTACAACACATCCATCTCAGAGTTAGACTGAGTCACTTTCGATTCTAGAGACCCTTTTGATTGTATAGGCGAGTCCACATGTTGATATGCTTTGCCTTGGTTTCTAGTATTTTTTTCTGTTTTTTTTGTGGCAAATGAGAGGATAGAAGGTACGAGGTTTAGGGTTTTTGGGATTTTTTTTTAATGGCTGGGGTAAATGGGGAATGCACCCCTCAACTTGAGAAGATAAAGGGCGAATGCATGTGGTCGTTAAAGAGAATAAATGGAAGCGAACATTTCGGTTTTTTTTTATTTTTTTGAATTCAAATTTAGGGAGATTGATATTGGTTGGTTGGGTGTTGGCGATGGAAGAAGGGAGTTATATTAGGCCGTCGATGAAAAGGGTGATTGTTGGCACTTGGATTTGTAGGTGACATGAATGGGCAAGTCGAAAGGGTGACAATAGTAGGGGAAGATGAGGTGAAAATGGAAGTTCAAAAGCAAAGGAAGAAGACACTTGGCTCGATGGTGACGCCGACGTTCGGTGGCGATGGATTATTTTCGAGGGTGGAAAATAAGGAAACCACCCTTACTTTTCTTTTCTTCATTTTTATATAATTATTATAATTTTATTTTATATTAAAGCTGTAAAGCTGCCATTTTGCACTTTGTAAATTTGGTCAAAATTATTATTTTGATCAACTAACGGTCAAATGGATATTTTCCATCCATTTGGACTCCAAGTAATAATTCTTGAAATATTTGATACCGTGAGTGGTACAAATGAAATGTTTAGATCAAGTCTACTATTAAGTGAAAGGTTGGATACTGTGACTGAAATTCTCCAAAAACTTAATGATATCTAGCTTCGATGGTGTTTAACATTGATCCAAGAAGTTATATGACATTAGATGGTAAATTCAATTAAAATGTAAAGTAATATTAAATAACACTAGTTCTTAGCATTGCCGCATTTTCAATAAAGTTGGAATGCAATTTTCATTGGACAATATAACATTGCCCCCATAGACTGTGCTAAAAACCATTTGTCCTAAATAGTATTATTCTTAAATGTAAGACATGATCAATTTAATTGAGTTTCATATTGCAATATAAACTGATGTTAACACCACATGGGTTAGATATCATTACCATCATTAAAATTGATGTGTTTGATTGTGAAGTTAAAACTTATTTTCAATTACTTGTTTCATCTAATACCATGAATTTTAACGTTACTAATTTAAACTAGCAAAACTTACACTCTAGAAAAGAAACTACAGCAAGAATATTATTTCTGCAAAAATGACATTTGAAGGGATTTCAATTGAGATACCTAAATAGGGCATTAGTTCGTTCAAGAACGTAACCAAACATGTCATTTTGTATTCATTTTACTTTGTACACTTCTATTCATCATTCACTGTGTATCACACCACTATGGATGGGAGTGAACCTTTAAGATTCAATGTCATTAATTGATAGAATAATTGGGGAGAATATGAGAAAAAGGGGAAACTGTTTAGCAGATCATGTTTGACTTAATTTAAAATTATAAAATTATTATTATTTTTACTTATATATACTTCTATTTTCGGTATATATATCAGAAATAATATTTTACCATACATTTAATAAATTAACATTGTGCAGATAAAAAGCATCAAATGAGTAAAATTAATATCTTCATTTTTTAATTATTTAAGTTTTTTAAATAAAACATATGCAATAAAATGTGTAAAGCATACATATATACCCATTTAAAATAACATGCATACCCCAACACTGAACACAACTCTTGCAATCTATTGTCGTAAAGCACAAACCTAACACTATAATAAAAAAATATGCAGAAAACTTTTGATTACTTTGGAATTCTATCATAGTACATGCCCACCGTGATAGACTAAAAATTAATCCAAAACAATTATGCAAAAATAAATTGGATCGACTAATCAAAAACTCATGGGTCAAGTTCATACCTCTGACCATTAATGGTGTTCTAAGAGATCTCATTTTGTTCCAGGTAATGACATTTCTAAACTCTCAACATTCTGAAATTGATAGTGTATAATGTGTTTTTGGTGGTGGAGCTTAGAGACCAAATATCCAAAACTCCATCAAGTTATGGCTATTGTTACTTTCCAATGGTGCCAAGTCCTATTTTCTCTACATGATCCTTAAATTTCAATGGTGCCAAGTCTTATTTTCTCTACATGATCCTTAAATTTCAATGGTGGAATACCTTTAGTCAAATGATCAACGATCATCAATTCAGTGCTTACGTGCTCAATGACCACTTTCTTTAATATGTTCCCTTATGACTAAATACGTAAAATCGTTATGTTTACTTCGACCGCTATTCTTGTTGTTCTTAGCCATAAAGACAATAGCAGAATTGTCCCAATAAATTCTCAATGACCTAGAAATGGAATCTATATCTCTAAACCCATATATGAAACTCTCGATCCATACACCATGCAAAGAAGCCTCAAAACAAGAAACGAACTCGGGCTCCATAGTGGAAATAGCAACCAAGGTTTGTTTAGCACTCCTCCATGATACAACTCCACTAGCCATCATAAAAAATACCCTGATGTTGATTTACGTGAATCAACACGACCGGTAAAGTCTAAATCTGATTATCCAATCACTTTCAGATTATCTGTCTGTTTATACGTAAGCATGTAATTTTTTATTCCTTGAAGGTACATCATTACTTTTTTTGCTGCTATCCAGTGATCCATACCCGGATTACTCTGATAATGTCCTAATATTCCTATAGCAAATGCAATGTCAAGCCTTGTGCAAATTTGAGCACACATCAGGTTTCCGACAGCTGAAGCATACGGAAAGTTCTTCATTTGTTCCCTTTCTAGATCATTTTTCAGGTATTGATTCAAATTAAACATATAACCCTTCACAATGGAAGCTACACTTGATGAACAATCTTTCATTCGAAATCTCTCTAAAATTTTATTGATATAAGTTTCCTGAGATAGATCCAAAATACCTAGTAATTTGTCCCTATAAATCTTAATACCAATGACATAAAATACATCATCATACCCTTCATATCGAAATGTTTAGAGGTGAATTGTTTCGCCTCATACAACAAACCCTTATCATTGGTTACAAGTAAAATATCATTTACGTACAAAATAAGAAAACAAATCTTAGTCTTACTAACCTTCTGGTATATACATTGATCCATGAGATTTACTCAAAAGGAGGGAATCGATTACATGGAGTCATTTTCTCTGGTATCTACGAAAAATTCTCTACGTATTATTTTGAAATTAGTAGCCCAATTTGACTTTGAGTTACAACAAATAGATATAAAAACAGCATTTCTCAATAGAAATTTAGGGAATGAGATTTATATGAAACAACATAAAGGATTCTCCTCTAATGATGGTGAACACTTGGTCTATAAGCTTAAAAAAACTATATAAGCACAAGTCTCGCCTTGTATCTCTCAATCTAATAAGTCTTTCTTATTTTAAAGACTAATTTACAGCCAATAGCTTTTACACCACTAGACAATTCAACAAGATCCCAGACTCCGTTACTCTTCATGGAACTCATCTCTTTCTTCATGGCATTGTACCATAATTCTGGCTCTTTGCGACTCATGGCTTGTGAAAATGACTCGAGATCATTTTTTGCTCCAATACTGTAGTCAAGTTCTTATAGGTACACTTCATAATCACTAGAAATTGCTAACATTTTTGTTCTAGTAGATCTTCTCAATATTGTACCATCATTTTCCTGAGAAGTTTGCGGTTTAATTGTTTGTTCAGGAGGTTCTGGTAATTCCTAAATTGCCTGATCTACTTGAACATTTTCAATAGCTTGTGGGATTTCAATGATTAGTTGTTTGACACCTGTTTGTACTTGAGGGGTTCTGTGAACTATGACCAATCTGTCATTTGAGGTGAAAGGTTGAGATTCTAAATGATCATGCTCAAAAACTTTATTCCTGGTTCGATCGCTCCCACTTATCAAGTCATTCTCAAGAAACTTAGAGCTTCGAAGTGTCTTGGTTCCACAATCCTAGTGCTGTGAGATGGACAGAAAAATTTGTACCCTTTAGACCTTTGGCATATTTAATAAAATACCGACTAATGGTCCTTGGGTCCAGTTTCTTCTCTTGTAGATTATAGATTCTTACTTCAGGCAATCATTCCCAAGCGCGCATATGTTGCAAACTTGGCTTCCAACCTTTCAATAATTCAAAGTGTCTTTGGGACGGTCTTGATTGGAACTCGATTTAATATATACACTATCGTCTTAAGTTCTTCAGTCCACAATGATTTAGGAAGATTGGAGCTATTAAGCATGCTCTGTACCATGTCTAATAATGTTCGATTTCTTCTTTCTACCACACCATTCTAGTCTGATGAACTAGGCATGATGTATTGTGCAACTATCACATGCTCTTGAAGTTACTTAGCGAACGGAGCAGTGCTTGTCCATCCTCTGTGTATCTACCGTAATATTCTCCACATCTATCTGATTTTACGATCTTAATTTGATTTTCATATTATTTCTCTACTTCAACTATAAAGGTTTTAAAGACATCTAATAATTTGCTCTTATTATGAAGCAAGTAGAGATACATATATGTGAGTAATCATCAATAAAGATGATAAAATATTTCTGACCAAGTGAGTCCATCTCTAGATTACATATATCGGTATGTTTGATTTTTAATATGTCTAAACTCGTGTTGGCACCTTTCTTGGACTTGTCGATCTACTTTCCCTTAATACAGTTCACACATGTTTCAAAATTAGTGAAATCTAGAGTACTAAGTACCCTCGTCATTTACTAATCTTTTAATTCTTTCTATAGAGATATGTCTTAATCTCTGGTGACACAACATATAAAAGTCTTCATTAATATTACACCGTTTAGTGCCAGTGTGAACATGCAATGAACTATAAGTGATATTATTTTGTAAATTAATACGATAAAAATCATCAGACAAAATATCATTCCCAACACAATCATAATTATATAATAAATTGAATTACGTGTTTGAAAAATTAAAGGACTATCCCAAGTTACAAGTATGGAAATAGAAATCAAATTTTGTGAAAAACTTGGAACATAAAGGTCCTATATAATTTCAAAACAAAGCCACTACTTAATGTTAAAATGGATGTTCCTACAGTTTCCACATGTGAGCCCATCTTGTTTTCGTATAAGATATTTTGCTCACTTCCCATTGATTTTTTTAGGTTTTGCATACCTTACAAGGAGTTTGCAATATGGATTGTAGACCGAAAATCAATTCACCATACGTTAATATTTACATTAACTATATTAGATTAATAACAAACAAATGAGATTGGATTACATTTATCCTTAATCCATGTCTTGAATATGGCACAATCTTTCTTCATGTGTCATTTCTTCTTACAGAAGTAACACTTGGCATCATTCTTGATATCAACTTGAAGTGGTATTTTACATTTCCCCTTTTGATTGGCTTGAGCCTTCTCTTCCCAAGGGTTGTAATCAACATTACACTTTCACGTTATTCCTTTATTAGCCTCCCTTCTTCTTGAACATACATAGTTATTAATTCATTTATTACCATTTATCCTTATGTGTGTTGTACAAGATTTCGAAAGGTTCATATTGTGTGAGGGTATTCAAGATGTAGTGCACAATGAAGAATCTAGACATCTCAACTTCGAGTTTCTTAAGTTGAGTCGTAATGTCTCTCATCTGCATGATGTGTTCGAGCACACCTTTCCTACGGTGAGTATTAAGGATGAGAACTTCATTATAAGGGTGTTTGCTAATGCCTAATCTGAAGTGACGAATTGATCATCAATGGCCTTTATCAAGTCCTAGACCTTGCCATGCTGATTGAAGGAACCACATATACCAGCAAAAATTTTAGTCTTTATGAACATCACATTGAGGCAATTAGATTGCTCCCATTTTTCATAAAGCACAATGTTCGCTATAGTGATGGTATTGGTGATTTCAGGTGATTCGGTTTTCCTAATAGCATAATTAATATCCATCCACCCTAAATGGAAAATAATTTTCTCCTTCCATACTTTGTAGTTATTACCTTTTAATTTTGGGAATATCGTAACGAATATCATAAAAATTAGCATGTTTTATAAATGTAAATCATGCTAAAATTGAACATAATGACATAAAAATTGTCTGTGGGCTAAAATTTTAATTCGCGTATATTGAATTAATCATTATGATAAAATTATCAAATTATGCGCTTAGATCATAGTTAAATTTATTATGAAAACAATTTATTATTCTACATAAAGTAAACTTTATAATAAATCTATAAATTATATACTTATTCATAATTCATGTGGGCTAATTATGAGGTAATTTGATATTTTATTCTAATTTATATAAATATAACAAGAATTCTTGTGGGATAAAATTCATTATATTAAGTATAATTAATTACAATTTGTCTTTAATCCTTATGTTTTCTTTTTAAAATCATCCATTAAATCCAAAATTAAATCAATTCAAGTACTTTTTTATTTTGAAAAACTTAAAAAGCTGTTCATTTTTTTATGATTTTTATGAAAGTTTTCAAATGCAATTTTTCAATTTTCAATAATGATTTCGTCTGCGATTTTTAATTTCATTCTCCTATAGAGTTGGACAAAACTTCCGAACCGAATTGGACCGAATCGGACCCAAATCAAACTGAACTGAACCGAGGGGGTTCTTCTTAAATTAAATATTCGAACGAGTATTTAAATCGAAAATCGATGGGTTTGATTCGGTTCTCGATTCCAAATCTCGAAAACCGAATAATCTAATAAGAATTGAATCTCCCTAATTTTTTTAATTTTCTATCTTAAATAAGTCAAATTATTTTATTTTTTCTAAATGAATTTGTTAACTAGTTAATTTAATTCAAACCTAAAATATGATTTTACTATTTTCAATTTTCAGCCAATCTCAATTTAATCAAATTGACCTAAATTTTACAGAAATCTCTTATTCTACCGTAGTGTCGTTTCTGTCGTTCTATTATTGTGAACTCGCTATCTTTCTCTTCTTGTAATTTTAACAATCAAATCTATGAAGAACTCAACAAAGAAATGTGTAAAAGATATCACCAGATTGGACTATGTTAGTTTGTAAGAGTTAAGATTGAACATGTCATAGTCGAATTAATGTAGCATTGTTGTAAATATAAAAAGATTAATTATTGTACGGAACCTGGAAACCTAATAGAACATAACCGAACCGAACTGAACCATATGGAACCGAATCTGAATGGTTCCATAATTAAATTTGGACCTGACGATTCCACTTACTAAATATCCGAAAATTCCAGTTCGGTTCAGTTCTCTTCGAAACCGAACCAAATCGGACATTGTTTAAATGTATTTTCCCATCAAAGATGAGACAAATATAAGAGAGGTTTTTTTTTTCCGTTTTACTTATTCTTTTTTCGTCTAAACTTTCGATGCTTGAAAATTCAACTATTAATTAATAGTGATAGTTAGTATATAAATTCAATTTTTGATACGGTGTTTGAAAAAAATATTTGAAAATAACATCATTATCTTGAGAGGAAATGGATTGGGTTAGTACATTTTGAATCAATTTAATTGATGTATCCAAAGTTTTTTGTGAAATGAGAATATGAAAAAATGACATTTTGTTACTTTTCTCTGAAAAAGTCGCAGTATTTCATTTGTTTAATTAACAATAAGCATACGTGTGTAATTTTGAAAATTTAAATATACGAATTCAAATATTGTACTAATCTTGCATTTAATTTATATTTTTTTAATCAATTCAGTTGATACATTTAATGTATTTGCGAAAATAAGAATGTCTGTCACTTTTCTCTGAAAAAGTCACAATATCTCATTTAAATAATTAATTAGATGCATACATACGTTTTTGAAAATTTAATAAATATATGAATTCAAACGTTGTTTTGATCTTGCATTAATTCATATTTTTTTGAATCAATTCAATTGATACATTCAAGATGTTTGCATTTATGAAAAGTCACAATATCTCATTGGCGCAATTAACTAGATGCAAACATGTGTGTTTTTGAAAATTTAAATATATGAATTCAAATTGTGTTTTAATCTTCCATTCAATTCATATTTATTTGAATCAATTCAATTGATGCATACAAGGTATTTGTGAAAATGAGAATATGAAGAAGTGACATTTTGTCACTTTTTTTTATGAAAAAGACATAATATCTCATTGGAGCAATTAATTAGATGTAGGCGTGTGTATTTTTTTAAAATTTAAATATACAAATTCAAACCTTGTTTTAATCTTGAATTTAATTCATATTTATTTGAATCAATTCAATTGATGAATCCAACGTGTGTGTGAAAATGAGAATGTAAAAAGTGAAATTTTGTAAGTCGTAGTATATCATTGGAGTAATTAATTAGATGCGTATGTATGTGCTTTTGAAAATTTAACTGCATGAATTCAAACATGTTTTAATCTTGCGTTCATTTTGTATTTATTTGAATCATTCAATTGATGCATCTAAGGTAATTGTTAAAATGAGAATATGAAAAAGTCACAATAACAATTAACTAATTGTGTACGTGTGTGCTTTTGAAAATTTAAATATACGAATTCAAGCCTTGTTTATTAAATTTATATTTATTTGAATCAATTCAATTGATGCATCTAAAGTGTTTGCAAAAATGAGAATTTAAAAAGTGACATTCTATAATTTTTCTATGAAAAAGTCACAATATCTCATTGAAACAATTAACTAGATGTATACGCGTATATTTCTGAAAATTTAAATATACGAATTCAAATCTTGTTTTAATATTGAATTCAATTCATATTTATTTGAATCAATTCAATTAATGCATTCAAAGTGTTTTCAAAAATGTGAAAAAAAAATGACATTTTGTCACTGTTCTATGAAAAGTCGTAGTATCTCATTAGAGTAATTAATTAGATGCATACATGTATGTTATTTTTAAATTTAAATATACGAATTCAAACCTTGTTTTAATATTGCATTCGATTCATATTTATTAGAATCAATTCAATTCATGCATCCAACATGTTTGCGAAAAAGAGAAAGTGAAAAGTGACGTTCAGTGAAAAAGTGATTTTCTGTCACTTTTCTCAGAAAAAATTCATAGTATCTCATTGAAACAATTAACTAGATGCATGCTTTGTTTTAATCTTTTATTCAAGGAAAAATTACAGTCGGGGTACCAAACCTTTCAATTAGTTGTAGATTTTGTCCAAACCTTTTATTTGTACCACTCACGGTACCAAACCTTTAAAAAACCCGCATCCCAAGTCAAAATAACAGTTTCTGCTAGTTTGACCTCAAAAATCATTAGTTGACCTAGAAATTAAAAATCTAATAATTTTCTTCAAATAAGATAAGGGCATTTTGGACATAATACATTTCCTTTATTAAATCAAAAATTTTAAAAGCAAAAAAAAAAAAAAAAAAAAAAAAAAAAAAAAAACAAAAACAAAAAAAAAATAAAAAAAAAAAAAAAAACCCCATCTCCTTCTTCCCCAACCCCCTCAACCCAAAACTAAAGCAATTTCCACCATGTTGTCGACTACTACCTCCGGCACCACCATTTCATATTGTTCGAGCTTCTAACCTTCGGTCCAAATATGGAAATGCAACAATTGTAAGCAATTCAGTATTTCATATTGTTCGAGCTTCTTAACAACACGAAGAATTTGAACATTAGTCAAACCAAATTTCCCTTTCTCCCTTGAAGTGGATCCAAAATGTCCAGAATGTTTGGTCCTCAGCTTGGCACGAACACCAATCACATGACTAACACCAAGTTTCCGTCGATATCAATTACAATATCTAGCTCTTCCTTTTGTTCAAGCACAATTACAATGTTTAAATGTAGCTTTCTAGCAACCAATGCAAGAGAAACGTATTCTGCATCCTTAAATCCATTGCATACCAAAAAGGCCTCCAAGCTTCCCTTACAGAGGCAGCTCGTGGCTAAGAGAAGCTCAGGTTTGGAGCCTGCTTCAAGCTCGAAGCGAAAGCCTGACCCAAATTCCACAATGTCCTCAACCACGTACCTGTCTTGATTGCATTTCACGGGATAAACACCCTAGTAATGGGCCCCATAGTAACACGATTGTACTGCAAGATTGAAAGTTGACTGTAGAGATTCAAGTCTAGTTTTTAACACATTTGGGAAGCGCACGATGAGAGGGAACCGAAGCTTGAGCCCACCAGAAGATTTCGGCTCGGAGGCCTTCTTCACAACCTTGAGGAAAGCTATCTCCCAGTGAGCCAGCGTCCCCAAATCATGAAGGCGGATTGAAATATTGCCGAAGGAGTTGACGGTGAAGTAAGGGACTACACACCCGTTAACTCGATAGAGTACAACTTACTCAAATGGTGCGCATGTGGCAGTCATGGCAAGAAAGGCGACAGTGTTTGTAGAAGTAGGTACGTCGGAGGAAGAAGTAGGGGTTGTAGTTTTTTTTTTTTTTTTTTTTTAATATTTGATTTAATAGAGGAAATGTATTATGTCCAAAATGCCCTTACCTTATTTGGAGAAAATTATTAGATTTTTAATTTCTGGGTCAACTGGCGGTTTTTTAGGTCAAACTAACAGAAACGGTTATTTTGGACTTGGACTGCGATTTTTTTAAAAATTTGGTACCATGGGTGGTACAAATGAAAGATTTGGTACCTTGGCTGCAATTTTTGCTTTATTCAATTTATATATTTTTTAATCAATTCAATTGATGTATCTAAAGTGTTTGCAAAAATGAAAATGTGAGAAAGTGACATTTCTACTTCGGCGTTACCTCTTTTGGCTCTCATAGCTTAACATTTCCAACTATACTAATGGTAAGTAAACATATTGACCAAGTTGATATTTCAGTTTGTAGAGTTCAATTTTGCCCGATATACATTGGAACACTTGATGGAACCAAGTAAACATGCAGGGGAGCAATATTATGTCGATCATGGAACCATGTAATTCGAAGGGCTTTAACAGCCTAGTGGTCAGAAAACTAAATTCTATCTCCAAAAACAAGTGGAAGGTTCAAATTTCATTTTCCTTCATGGATAAGATATTTTCTTTTCTTCACCTTTGACTAAATTATCAACTCTCATGGAGTTTAAAAGTTCATCCACTTCCTTACGAACACTAATATAGGATATGAGTAAGGCGTTATACATCTGCCTATTTAATCGCATAACAGATCTCAAAATATTCATAATTTTTTCAGTGTCCTCATAGCAGTCTTTCTTGCCCCCCAAAAAAGTGACAAATACTCAAAAAATGATAAAAATTCAAAAAGTAATGACAAACACTAAAAAAATAGCAAAAAATAAAAAAAGTGACAAAACACCAATTAAAACATTGAAATCAATTTAAAGTGAGAAATTAAAAAAATAACAATACAACCGTCCATCCCCTTTCCCCGTTCACTACTAAACATCTTTAAGTTAGTACACCGACAAAACACCAAACATTGAAACAACTCACTGCTATTGCTCAACCATCCCAACAATGGGAATAATTTGAAGTTTTGATTGTTGATCATTATAGAGTTTAGATTGTTGATTATTACAGAGTCTATCCTTTATCAAGTATATACCAAATCCCAGTACAAAGGTCTGGTTACTAGGAGCTGGACTTGATAACATAAATCTCCATGAAGTAAGTTTTTGCTCGCCACTCTTACCAATAATCTTCCCCGTATCTTCCACAAGTAAATATGATCCCTCCAATTTATGTTGGTCAACAAGCTGGGACACCACGTTCAGCAAATAAGAAATCCAACCTTTGAAGTTCAAAATCAAAAATAATTTCATCAAATGATGATGTGGAACACAGACGTAGAATTTCAACAATTTGAAGCTAGTATATACAATTCCAAATACCAGTAACAGTTTAGTTCCATCCAAATTCATATCACTAAAATAGTTAGTTTAATAACAAAGAAATACCTATGTTTCATTGTTCAATCTTCGATATAGAGGGTATTTAGTGGGGATTAAAATTAAATTTGTAGCGGATTGTGATAGAAGTTTTAGAAATGTGTGGTTGAAAAGTCGTAGAATTCATGAAATATGTGGTTAATATTGATTTTTTAACTTTGAATTAAATTAAAATCAGATTTTAATCTGACCCAAACAGGCTCATAATAAACTCTGAAATATAAAAAATTAAGCAAATACTAATTACACATTTTCCTAAAAAATATAACTCCATTAAAAAGCCCAAAATACTATACCAAATACATTCGAAATTTGTGGTTGAGAGTTGAAGAGGAGACGATGGAGATGGATTGAAGATTTGAGTCGGACGAGGTTTCTCGAACAGGAAATCACCACTGTTGAAGAGTGGGGGAGGGTTTGGGGTCTTGGGATTTTCTGATTCAGAGGTTTCTCCTCTCTCATTTGGATTTCTATTTTGGGTGTTTTTGGGTTTTGGTGTTTTGGAAGTAATCAATACGGTAATAATAGTTTCAATTAGTTTTAGAGCACTATCTAATATTTAAATTTTTTGAGGTGGTGGGCCTAAGTTCCCCCTAAATTATTTTGGGCAACTTACAAAAATACCCTTAAATTTTGATGTATTTTGAAAAATCATATAAAATGCATTTTTAAAATAAAAAATACTATGTAAAATTATAAAAAAGTGACACAATGTCACTTTTTAAAGTTAAGTGTCACTTTTTTATATACAATATCACTTTTATTAAAACTAATACTTTTCACTAAAAGAAGTTGTACAAATTTTAAGAATGCGACATAAAGTAAAAATAAAAAAAAAAAGTGACAAATATTAAAAAAAAGTGACAGAAATTCAAAAATAGTGACTAACATTAGAAAAAAATGACAGAGGTCTAAATAATGTAACAAACACTAAAAAAAAGTGCCAACAATTAAAAAAATGACAAAACACCAATTAAAACATTGAAATCAGTTCCATAAAGTAACTAAACTTTTCATTTAAGTCAATTAAACCAACATTGTTAAGAGATTCTTAAATCTCAACTCTACAAAAAGAGTTACTAAAAAAGTATCAAAAAAATGACAAACACTAAAAAAAGTGACAGAAATTCAAAATAAAATTTGACAAATCCTAAAAAAGTGATAGAAATTAAAAAAAAATGACAGGAATTTTAAAAAGTGACACAAATAAAAAAAGTGACAAAATAAAAAAAAACGTGAGACTCAAAAAAGTTATATAAATTCAAAAAGTGATATACATTCCGAAAAATGATAAAAAAAGTAACAAACATTCTCAAAAGTTACAGAAATTCAAAAAAAGTGATATACACTAAAAAAATTACACAAATTCAAAAAAAAAAATGAAAGAAAATAAAAACGTAACAACACAATCAAAAAGTGAAAGAAATTCAAAAAAAAAAAAGTGACAAATACTAGTAAACAAAATCCGTCACCTAGTACTAAGATGCTACCACATGATAGGACTTTTTAACAAGTAGATGATAACCTAATGCAGTGTATTTTAATTTATACATTTAAAAGGAAGACAAAACTGCATAGTTACATGCGCTTTCAGTTTTAAACTCTCATATCAGTAGCAGCAGAAAGCAGGAGCTAGGATCATGGAACATTTCTAAGCACTAAACAGAATTCACATCACCCACTTCAAAAACTAGATGATCCCTAGTGATAGCACCAGTCTCGTATGAGTTAAAGTTCAATTATTGGACACACCTTTGCATGTGAAGAACAAATTGAGTTTATAACTCAATCTCAAAAGTAACAAACCATCTGACTGGTTTGTTGCTTCTTCAACTCAACCATTTCAGCTTGAATTTGTAATATTTGATCGAATAGTGAAGAGCACAAGACATGAATAATTAATTTCATTTTGATCACGACCTCATCTAGAATTGCAATTCAGGCACAAATGTATCTCAAAAGCATTGACTCACTTCTTTCGAGCAACGAACTCAAAGTTTTATAACTCGAAACTAGAAGAATCTTTGCTAAGCAATAAAGCTAACATTTTGATGCCAAATCCATGTTTGAAAATACACCGATAATGTGCATGATTTATATTCTCAAAAATATATTGTTAATATACGTGAAATTGAAACATAATTCGACTTACTAAAATGGGGTTTGAGAAGACAAGCCAATTATTCTTGTAGTTGAACATATGATGTAGGATTCTATCATTTCTATTTTTTGTTTCAAACTTTACATAAAATCAAAATATGTTAGAAAATTTCTGAAATCAAACATAGTAGAATGAAATCAGAAAATGAAAATAAGGAGATATAAGTGAGCAATTGACCGAGTCAAGTGTTGGACACTTTCTTCTTAAGATGAATTTTCCCCGCATCGGTGCTAACGATTTTTCGGCAATCATCTCTCAAGATACAATGATCACGTCTCGTAATAGGAGCACTCCAAATTACGTAGACCAACAAACCTTCTTATATTTTGAACCCTCCTTATATGAAACTTGACTCCAAATAAATGTAGAATTTGAAGTGAATATGCATTAATATGATAGTACAATCATGAAGTGAATGAAATGAATCAAAATAAACACATGAGATCAATATATAGATGTTGAAAAATGTTTGTTTCAAAAGACACAACTTATGGAAGAGACACAACTATTGGAATTAGTCTCTATATTTGAAGAGACGCGTCTTTTGAAAAATGATAATGCCATAAGTCACAATCTTTCATATATAAAGACACATTTTCAGCTAATCAATTTTTAGAATATTCCATAATATTCTACATAATTTTTCAATAATTTTCGTATTTAAGTGATTTTAAATTTGGTTTAATTTTTCATTCACCAAATAACAATTTTCACTTAAATAATTATTTAAAACTGGCCAAAACCAATTTTCGATACAAAATTCCAACAATCCCCCACATGAATGAAAATTAATGCAAATGACTATGCTGACGCTAAAGAGAGTTCAAGCGGAAAGCTATTGTATCTGGATAGATACCTTATGGGTTTAAACCTTCCATAGTAGAATACTATCAGATTTACTTGGCTAATCAGTGAACGCGATGTCTTGAACTGTCAGCCGTTGGTGTAAACCAAGACAATAGTATCAACACAATAACCTCCCTAACATTTTTGAGTTCTCACTGTTGTGTTCATTTTGACCTTGAACAACTCTTGGATTTCACAAGTACTTTAGAGAATTCAAGCCTTTGAAACATTCTCATAGAAGTGGCCCCACTTTACTCTTATATAGGTGAGCTCCGATAAAGAGTATACTGCCCTACTCCACTTGACTTTAATCAAGATATAGGAATCATTAAAAGATTATCTTAACCTCAAACATTTTGCAGAAAGCACTTTAATAATTTAGGAATGAATTAGGAAATAATTTCCTAAGTGCTTCATTTCATCTCTATAACTTTGTTATCCTTTTGAACCAAGATCTTGGGATCTTCAGTCAACAAGGTAGGGTTACCATTATAAAGATTTTTATGTAGTATGCTTTAATCTCATTCCCGTCTATATGCAGTATTCTAGATCTCTCGATAAATCTCTCAAAGGCACCATGAGTTTACACCATTGAGATCAACTGCTTAACGGTATTATGTCTACGACTTATGTGTCTAGACTTACCATTATACATGCTACTTTTTGCCCTTCCAATAGTCGGCATACCATCAAAATGTATACATATTGTAGGTACCGACTTAGGCCAACACGAAATATCTTTCAGGAAGTTACGAAATCATTCTACTTCTTTTCCCGCTTTACACAAAGCACTAAACTTAGATTCCATCATTGATTGAGCTATACACGGTTGCTTTATCGATTTCCATGAGATAGCAGCTCTACTTAAGGTAAATCCAAACCACTAGTGGATTTGGAATCCTTCATGTTAGATATCTAATTTCATTACCGCAAGATATTTTGTGAAACGTAATCCATAGGTCAATGTATACTTCACATACCTAAGAACCCTTGTTAAAACCTTCCAATGATCATGACTTTGAATTACTCGTGAATCTACTAAGTTTATTCACAGCATACGCAATATCCGGCCGAGTGCAGTTTGTAATATACATTAAACTTCCAATCACCTGTGAATACTTTAGTTGTGACACGAATTCCCCCGTATTCTTGAAAAAATGCACACTTGAGTCAATGGGGTTTTTCGTAGGACTTTCCTCAAATACCTCAAATTTCTTGAGTATCTTCACAACGTAGTGAAATAGAGAAAGTACAATTCCTTCCGATATTCTAGAGATCTTAATCCTTAATATCACATCTACCACACCCATGTCTTTCATGTCGAAATGCTTCGTTACCATTTTATCAACATTTCATGTCGTCTACATATAGACATACAATAACATAGGCATTTGGTGTAGTTTTACATATACACACTTGTCACTCTCATTGATTTTTAAATCCATTTGACAACATTGTTTTGTTAAACTTTTGGTTCCAATGTTTAGGAGCATTTCTCAATCCATACAAGGATTTAATATGTTTACGAACCTTATGTTTGTAGTTAAGAGATACGAACCCTTCAGGTTGCTCCATATAAATCTCCTCTTCCAACTCACATTTGATGAATCTGAAGGTTATGTATTGTCGTAGTTGCAATAATAACTTTATCGAATAACAAGTTATTTCTTTTACCTATAACCTTTGGCAATCAACCAAGTCTTATACTTGTCAATGGATCCTTCCGGTTTCAATTTCTTATTCCTTCGAAGAATGTTACATTCCTCGATTCCATAGTGGTACCCTTATGTACATCTTGAATCTCAGATTTGTGTACAAGAAAACGATAGGCCCTACTATTTGCGTATCCAATGAATATGCAATCAATCGTCTTGGGTCTAATTTTTACTTGCTTAGGTTTAGGTACTTCAACCTTAGCCAAATACCCCCACACTTTCAAGTGTTGGTAGGTAGAATGATGACCTTTTTAAAATCCATATGGTGTCTTTTGTCACTAATCAAGAAATTATCTCATGAAACTACATGCTTCAAACTAGTTTTTCTAAAGCTTCATAAATTTCCAAACATGGTTGGATGATTTTTATCAGTTCATTACACTAGTCAATCAGTTGTGGATTTCAGAATCATGGGTATTCAATTTTATCATTGAACTATTACAATGCATCTATGAATATTCTTCAAATATTCCAATTTGCATATGCCATAATTGGCTTTCTTCTCAATTCATCCACTTTAAACTTAGTGTATATCATCCTTATAATCATTATAAGAGTTTTCTACATTTTCACTTCATAGACATACTTTTATGATTATAAGATATAGAAAATTGTAACTTTTTAAAATAAGTTACCCCCACAATTCATCAATTAGGAATGCATGAGCAACAAGTAATGTTGCATCCCCAAATCTTGAACTTTCCATATAAGTTCACACGTCTTCAACTTTTAAGTTCATGAGCATTAAAGTTAACCTCCACATTTTTGGGTTATACTATGAACTTAGAGTTCGTCAACTCTTTCATAGTTCAATTCATTTATCACTTAGATAATATCTTTACCGAGTGTTTCGTGAAAGTCTAAGTAATTTCAAAATAGTGGTCGTCGATTCACAATTTATTTCAATTGAAATTGCATAAATTATACTTCAATCCAAATTTCTTTAATTTGATCATCCAAATTAAATTAAGGCCATCACATAGACCAACAATGCTCTCAAAACATATACCAATTTAATTGGTTCTATGATTAAAATCGAATTCAACAATGAAGAAGACTAAGCATCTTGATTCACAAGAATTACAACTTCTCCCAACGTATCACATTTGTGACATTTCACAAAATAGTATTATTTCATGTTAAATAATATTTATTCACCATATTCAAATTGAATGAACGAATCATTCATTAGTTGTGTTTTCAAAAGACAACCCTACGAGAGGACACACCTCTTCGAATTAATCTCTATGAAGAGATACTTTCTTTGGAAAATAATCATATCAAGAGTCTTGATTTTCCATATGAAATGATCCTAGAATAAAATATTCTACATAAATTTTCCACCACGTGATTAGGCGGCTTAATATTTATTTTGACAAGATCATATTTTGTCATGTTAGAATTCAACCATAATTTGCATAAGTCATCTCACTTAATTTCATCAAATTAATTGAAGCTATCAAAATTAGTGTAATTTCAACAAGATATAAAACTTAACCAATTAATTTATCACGTTATTTTTCATATTCCAATAAAGGAATAGTCTTGAAAGAATAACAACTTATATTCCAACCATTTATACATTCATTGTATAAGTTTATTCAATCTTAGTAAACGCATGTCGTGACTAGGAATATCAATGTTTTGAAGAACTCCACACACTTCCTCATTTAGAAATATAGTCATTGATCTCAATCTCGATCAATTAACTAAGACCAAATGGTCAATAATTGATTTGATACAAATCTTGAACTTGTCATACATCTTAACTAGATTGTGTCATAAATCTGTTCATGCAATAACAAACCAGATTTTACATACATACATATGTCACATAACAATAAGGGTAATGAAGAACCCTTTTATGTATGTTTAACCGACAATTATGGCCATTGGATTAATGTTGAAATAGTCTCAACTCTTTCTCTGAACATGCATCTTTTCATGACATTTTCCATCTCTTTCATATTTCCATCAAAAGCCGAACACAAGGAAAATGACATGAATATAATCTAATTATTAATTATATTCCATTTTGCATTCAGCAGCCACCATTTTAGACCATTCATTATCTACCAATTATTGAATTACAAATCCAAACCAATGGATGGAATGCACATAGTTTAATATATGTATATATATAAAAAATTTATTAACTTTAATATAGACATCTTTAGGATAAAAAGGTGTCAGCAAAGTAACTGTCAACGTTTGCAATACAAACTGTGAAAATGAAACTTTCATACACTTTTCTGTCTTAGTGCAATAAAGAAATCATATTTAAATCTTTCATGCATATACGTTTCGGAACTTGTCATACAACAAATTTTAATTTCACGTGTGTTCCATAATTCATGTTACGGCATCATGCATAAATGAAGATAGAAATAGCATCCCATCTCACACAAATAAATTCGTGTTATTTCTATTACCGAAAAGACGTGAAGAAAACTGCTTTAAAGCAGTAAATTAATTCTACCAAGTGATGCCTCAAAACATATTGTTAATATGCGTGAAATTGAAACATAATTCGACTTACTAAAATGGGGTTTGAAAAGACAA
>CAIGRB010055564.1:52785-70721 GCA_903798255.1 Fraxinus quadrangulata
AAAAAGAGAAGTGCTTTTTGGTCTGGATTGTTTGTGTAGAAAGAGGAAGAGGAAGAGACGATGGAGAATTCGGATTTGAGGGTAGGAAGGGAGAGTTCAGCCTTGGAATGAAGCGATTGGGCATCGAAGAAGATGAGGAAGTGGAAGGGATGAGGGGTGGGTAGGGCGAGGATGCGGCGAAGGAGAGGATCGGTTAGGTGGTCTCTGTTCTCAATTGGGAGATTTTAGGATTTTGGGGGGTTTTGTTTTAATTTAGGACGTAATTAATACGGGTTTATGTAATGTTTAATTGGTTTAGTGTATTAATCTAATTGGGCTACTTTTTAGAGTATGGGGCCTAATTTCCCCAAAATGTTTTGCCCATATTTGAGCCCCATTATATAGAAATTCATTTTCAATCATACATTCTTTCAATAAAATAATTTTACATATATGCTTAAAAAAATTTCCCTTTTTTTGATCACGCATTATTCAAAAAATCACAATTATAAAATTCTTTCTTTTTAAAATGGGCTATTTTGTTATTTAATGTGTTCTTTTTTTCCCCACAGGTTCGCCACTGAAGTAATTTGAATGCAGTCGTAACTTATACACACTTAGCACGAACATTCGGAAAGCGGTTCTCCTCCTTATGAACCTCCCTTTACAGTGTATGGGCAGGACTTCTGGGGGCAACAAAGCACACCATAACTTTGCTATCACAGGACATCTGTCTTCCAACATAAATATTGTCTTCTAACTGTTACGAGGATTCGAGTCTTCGATACTCCATAGAAAACCCTCTTATTGTTAATGGAAGGTTTGAAAGTTATGACTTGTTAGATTACTTTGTTGTTTCAAACAAAGAGAATGAAAACATTTATGGGTTGTACTACATGTATAGAACAACTTACATAATAATTTACCAACAAATTATGTGACGAGATTTAACTAAATCAAAATCTTATCAATCAAATAATTTTTCCACTTACATTTTAACACCTTATCATTATGTAAAATATTATAAACAAGAAGTATTTTTCAACATTTATTAAAACTTCAAAAACTTTAATTATAGAATCATATTGAATATAATAGTTCGATTTCTAGCAAGTAAGCTAGCGAAAGAACTCAACTTCTACTATAGATGAAGAGTTACTATCATCAAGAGATTGATTTCATATTTCAAGTTGGAACTAATGGTAACATTTACAAGCTACGTGGTAATTCTTGACTCATTGAAAACTGGTTCAAACTGAACCATGCATATCTCTATCCATTACTATTAGTCGAAAGTAATTTGATACATTCTATAGTATCAAACTACATTGCAACATGACTCTTATCAGTTATTAATGTTAAATGATGATTGTGCACGGCGCCTTGTTAAAACGCGATATTTCTTTGTAAATTGTACTTCAAAATTTAAAATAAAATAATAATAATGTAAACATTAAAGGGAGAAAGTAATTCTTGAGTTTCCAATTCCACCATAACATAGAATACGTCAAATCATTTAGGGTCCATTTGATAGGTAAGGGTGGAAAGGAATTTTAATTCCATGTTAGTTGGAGAATAAAAACCCACAAAATTCATAGAAATTCGTTTTCTATGAAAACAAAGAAAATGCAACTTAAAGTGGTTTTACATTAAAATTCGTTTTTCATTCCAACGTTGCAATCAAACGACCAAAGTAAAATTCGTTTTCCTCGAATGTGGTATTTTCCATGAAATTCCATGCTATCAAAGGGACCCTTAAAGTCAAATAGCAGTGGTCAAATTGAAATCTAAACAGAAGTTGAGTGATGAAATTGAGAAAAATATAATCAAAATCGTTGATTCTTGCTGAAAATTAAAAGTAAATATGTTTTTTTTTTTTCCCCTTTTTTTTCTCTTTTGTCCACAAAAGTAGTAGTAGAAGGCAAAGAAAATGAGGAAGTGATATTTTTCTTTTTCAGTTTAATTATCAAATAAATAGTTTTTCGATGCTACGTTTTTTTAAACAGGATTCAGGTCCCCTTCTTTTAAGATAATTTATTAATTTATAACATTTATTGCTATATAGACTAGTGTTAAGTGTCGTTATGTGCTAAATAACATTACTTTAAACTTAGAAGTACATAACACAACTTTGATTTTTTTTTTTTTAAATGTTATTGCACCATATAATTCACCTTATTAAACACATTATTAACTTATAAATTCATTTGTTACTCTTTTACGTCTAAACAATGTCCTAAAATAGCCACTTAATGTCAAAATTTTCACGATCAGGGAGATGATTCTCGCACGTTAAAATTACAAAATATATAACAATACGTGATACTCCACATGGTCTATCGAACACATGGACGAGGCATATACAAGGGAGCATTCCTAGAGTTTGAAAATTTTAAAAGCATATAATGGAGTGTTGTCGTATTGAACACAGCACACCAACATAAGTCCAAGTACCAGTGCTTTTTTGTCATTTCTGCTCTTCGCTTCCATGTCTTTGGAGTAACTTCACATGCTTATTATAAGAGAAAAAGAAAAACCTTAAAATCATAGTACTTTTCAATTGTCCAACTAACAAAAACAAGTATTGTTGGACAATTTGTCTTCTCTATTATTTATTTATTTTTATTTTTTTAAGAAAAGCACAACTTATCCTATGATCCACGTTTTAGCCTAGATGGGCAATGGAAATAATGTACTAGCCACATCAGTATTAGGTTAAGTTTAGCAGGAGAAAGTGCCTAAAAAGAAACTAAAGTTAGGTGACAAACTTGGAACCCAAAAAATGTTCGCTACAAAGCAAAACACCATAATTTGGGAGACTAACAGTGTTTTTAAGAGGGTGCAGTGCTGCTATATTCAGACTGATTCAAGGGAGTTAATGAATCAACACTAAGAGTAATGTATTGTGCATACCAGAAGTAATTCTAAACACTAAGAGTAATGTATTGTGCATGCCAGAAGTAATTCTAACTTGAAAATTATTCTCCAAATTATAAAAATCATTTCATTTTCATCATATTTGCATTATAAATTCAAACAATATAATGATCTGTAGCAGATAAGACCCTTTTAACCCAATTTTTCCATCTGATTTATACATTAGTGAAATGAAACAACTATACTTGCCACATTTCGAGACACAACAACATCAACTTATTGAGACGGTGATTATCATCCTATCTGATCTTTTGAATTGTTAAATCACATCAAATTGGGAGGCACACTGCAACTAATGCTCGACTTTTAGTGAGGTCTCAATACGTTGGATGAGCTTCTCGGCAGCCAGTGCACCTTCCTGAAAATTGATTGATACAAGGAGAAGAATTGGTCTTTAATCCATCAACAAAATTGGCATAAAAAACTAATCACACAAAATCATGATGCAAAACTTGCTATCCGAACCAAAAATATATCACATATTTGCGTGATGTGATGATGCCATATAAAGTTTGCAATGCCGTGATGATGCCATATAAAGTTTGCCATGAACAATAAACATGCTTGTGTGTTTTGTACAGAGTCCTTGACAAAAGTAAGACATTATAATGAACAAGATTTTAGCTTCTTTTTTTCCTTAAAACAATTTAATAGTATCCAATTTCCCCCTACCAAAATGGTTCATGAGATCTCTCATTAATCATTACGAGGAACACGATACACACATACCTTCATCTCTTTTAATCACTTCGTTTGACCAAGGGGTATGCATGGACTAGGATATCTACATACTTGGTATAGTCCAAAAGTTTTAGGGCATGAAGCATACACTAGTAACTAGGAGGGTGATATTTTTTAGCATTGAAATTACATGTCAGAACGATAAAATGTTAAAAGAGAGAAATCTGGAGTCGAGGCACTTAATTCCAGATAGCAGAAGTCATGAACTTGTGTTTCTATTACATTAACTCAAATGCCATAATAAAAGTTCTAAGAAAATGGCCATCTCCCCTTTTATAGAGTATAAATCATGGGAGAAAATAAAGTTATTTCAACCCTTTATAGGATATCAATTACATCTACTCAAAAGCCACGTTATAGGTTTCTCTTGCCTAAGAAGCACAGGCATGTAGACACACCTAGAGGACAGTCATTTGAATTCTTTAAATTTTATACTTACATATTATTTCTTTATTTTTATACATTTTTACTTGTCCAAAAATCATTAGTTCGTTTAGCTTTGATTTAGCGGTGGTACTAACATACCTTTGTGGTAAACTATATATAATTACTGCTAGAAAAGAAAAATGCATAAACTAGTTATATAACAAAATTGAAATGAACATTATTTTGACTTTTATAAACAAGAATATACCAATAATTAAAATTCCCTAATTTCATACTCCAATTTTTACAAATTAGGACTTTTAGTTAAGTTTATGTTCCTCGTGTATTAGAAATATTAAGAATATAACAATATAGGACGCTGGACATGGTGGGTTGGACCTCTTCTTGAGGCATGTCCAAGGAAGTGTTCCTCAAATGTCACAGATTCTAAAATTTATGATATATAGGACTCTGTATACTGGAAGTGTACAAGATTGATGTCCAATAAGGATGAGATGATAGACAGACACATCACCCTAGCAGGAATATCAGGGGTTCAATCTCTTGCTTGCAAGATAATGATTCGATAGAAGTGCTTCAAAATATTGAACTGACTTTCGAAAAAGTTCCATAATTACTTACAAAGCGGTCGAATGGTTTCCCATCCTTGAACAAAATGAAAGTTGGCAAAGCTTCTATCCTATACTCTTGTGCAATGCTGCGATTCTCCTCCGTATCAATTTTCAATATTTGGATCTTGTCCTTCATCAAAGCACTGACTTGTTCCAGAATAGGAACCATGAATTGGCAAGGACCACACCTATGAAATGCAATGGCCAGAATACGTAAGATGCATGTTTGGCTAGCCTAAAAAGTTCACTTGGAAGTAAATATGTTACTGCTAAAATATATAATTTGGTCAAAGTTAGTAAAATAAAAGTTACATTCAAATAAAAGTAACTTTTTGTTATCCAATATGTTCAGTGACAAGAAGTTTCTTAAAGCAAAGCAGAGCCAAACATGAAATTATAATTAACTCATAAGCTTTATTGAAGCTGCCTAAGCAACTAAGGAGATAACCACTTCAATGACACATGAGATAATAAGCACAATGTTGCTTCTCATTTGTAAAGGCTGGGAATGGGAGTCGTATGAATAAAAGAGGCCTTACCAAGTAGCAAAGAAGTCAACCAATACTGGTTTATCTGAATTCTCTAACACATCAACAAAAGAAGTTAAAGTTTGTTGTTTCGCTTCAACCTGATCATAAAAACATTAATTAGACTTAAAATACGAAATTTATCAAAGTATGATACAGAGGAAGCTCAAGTAAGTGTGGAAAAATTACTATTTCTGAGACTGAAAGTCTCGTCGTAGTCCACTGCTGTTCTAAATCCAAGCTCAAAAAACGTACATAAAAGAATGAATATGGAGAAATCGGAGTCTACTGTCTAAGACATGAAATTCTAAAATAAACAAGGAATTATTAGATTCAAAATTTTAATATTTTATACTTGATTTCGCAATTTACGGAATTGCTCCATTCTCTCAATTTACTTAAAAGAGTCCCGTTCCGTAAATCATAATCAGCATTCAATTCAAACTATACAGACCAAAATCAAAACATCACCAAAATGTTGATAATTTATTCCCCTTTTCACAAATTTAATAAATAATAATTATTGTTATTATTACCAGATGAAGCGTTGGCTTGGATTTGAAGGTTTGGTTTCGAAACGTAAAACTCCGAAGCTGAGTAGGAAATTGAAGAGATGACAAGTGAGAAAGCTTTCTTGATGAATTTACAGATTGTGATGAGGCTATTGTGGCATTTCCATGAACTCCCGCCGCTACTGACATCGCCATTGTCACAAAGAGAGAGAGAGAGAGAGAGAGAGAGAGAGAGAGAGAGAGAGAGAGAGAGGGCAGGGGTGAAGAAAGGCGAGAAGTATGGAGACTAATAGGAGCAGTGGAGTCGCGTGACGTGAGAGCTAAGATTACTCTAAGTCAAAAGAATAGATTACAATGGAGGTCACTCAACAATTAACAATGTAACATCTGAGTCCTCAATCTAATCCAAAGTCCTTGAACATTTCTTCGGAAACACTTAGCCTATGTTTAACCCCTATTTTCTCAAAAACTCATTTTTTTTAGAACTTATTTTTAATCACAAATTCTCCTATAAAATTATTTTATATGTGAATTGAAAAAATTTCTTTATTTTTTAATCATACATTATAAAAAATCACTATTTTGAAACATTTTTTTTCAAAAAAATGGGGCTCAAACGGAGATTCAGAGTTCCTACTTCACAATGTTACCCTTATTTCTAGGGAAAATTCTTCTTAGGATTTCCAAACTTTTTAAAAAGTGTAGCACTCACGTTCCCTAACATTTCAATTATACCATCCAAGTTATTGAACTTATTATACTATGACAGAAAATGTCGATTGCATGTGATGTGTGACACATGATAACGTTCCCCCAAAAAAATTGGGAACTCTAGCCAGATTTTACCTTATTTTTGTTTTAAAGTGATTTTAATCTTATCTTTACTTAAGTAAAAACTAATAAAAAGGTGAACTTACAACTTTTGTGTTTTCTTTTCTTTCTTTTTTATGTTTTGATCAATTAAATATAAAGGTAAATTTGTCTTCTCCTCTTCTTCTTCTTCTTTCAAAAGTTGACATTTTAATTAAAGTAAGGATGGTTATATTCACACCACATTTTTTTAAAAATAAAAACACTACATTTTAATTACATTAAAGGTCATTAACCTTTTTTCATTATCACACTTATATCTTTAACTTTTTTTCTTTATCATATTCTTATTTTTAACATTTCGTTAACAAGAAAATAATGTACTTAATCATGATTTTCATCCAAAAATATTGTAACATGCTTTAAAATCACAGTCAAATATTTAATCGCATTTTTGCAATATTATTTGTTTTACTTATTCAAAAATACAATATATAAATGAGTCGTTTTACTCTATCATAAAGAAAGTTTTGGAGAGAAAGCATAATCGAGAATAATTTATATTAATCTGAGAATAATAATGCGATGAAAAAAGTTTGATAAATGTAATAATGTATAAAGATCATGAACCTTTCATGCAATTAAAGTGTATTCTAGTTATTAAAAACTTTGGTGTGCATATATTTAGCCTTAAAGTAAAGGGTTAACTGTCTATTGAGGACTAAAGTACAAGGTTGGGAATTACCACACTAAAAAAATGGAAAAAAAAAATAAGTTGGAAACATATTTGCTATATTCTAAAAACTTGAGGACCCTATTTGTAAATTTCCCAAATAAAAAATTACATGGTTGTGGCGTATGAAAAACAAAGAAGAAATTTTACGCTTCAATGATCGAAGATACCTTGCTTTAGAGTGTTTATTAAGATTTCATATTCCTTTTGCAAGAAGAAACACACTTAAATATACTCTTACTCATCTTTTAGCCGGCATTTGGCCCCCATTTTTTTATAATAAAACTCACTTTGTATTCTTAATGTACAATAATTATATTTAAATTTATTGGTAATTGACATATAAAAAAATATGTCAAATAAAATATGAGAATAAATCAATAAATGTTTATTGAAAAAAACAAAATGAATAATCAAAATAAAAAGTATTGTTGGAGTACATAAAATTTTTAACCTTTTAGCTTTATAGATATTATCTATAATGTACAAGATACTCTTTATAAATAAATATTCTTTTAGTGATGCTCCTAGGTTTTGAGAGTTGTACGTTAAGAGCATGCATTTCATATTATCTATTGAGAGGGAAGTCGTGTCTATAAAATCTATTTTTAATTTTTAGGACATGTTTGGCATGACTTTTAAGAAATCAAAATGAACTTTTGAAATCCAAAAAAACTACTTTCGAACCCGTTTGATTAAATTTATAAAAGTGCATCTTCTAGCAAGGACTTTTATCCTCTAAAAGTTATTTCAGAATTTAATTTCCGAACACTAATTAAAGTAAATTTCCCACGAAACATTTGTACAAAAAGCAAAAGTAAAAATAAAAATCCTACCAAACAATACGACCCTAACGGAGGAAGCGAGTAGTGCTATCCATAGATTTGTTGTTCAATTTCTTATAGTCGATTTCATTGAATTACTCCTGTAAGCTTCTATTGAATAAAGATTAGTCTGAGCATTATGAGTATCCATCCTTCATATTTTCAAGCCATACGAGGATCTTTAGGCCTACTTGTCTACATTCAATGTGGAGTTTGGTTTTTACCAGTTAATTGATATGAAAATTATATTCAAGAAGGGTGGCATGTAAGAAATTGCACAACACGAAATCATTTAATACAATCAACCCTATTAGCTATACATCAAAATGAGCAAATGTGTGCAAAACGAAAATTGGAATAACACAAATAGTGGTCCAGCAGCAAGTTCCTTGAACTGGTTTCCTTTGGTGCCATATGTTTTAAAAAGGAAATTTCAAGCTTGGTAGTTGTCGCAGGGATGTCTCACATTCCCTGCGATAACGTCAAAATTTATCGTCCTCAAATAGTCAATACACGTTCTTTTACTTGTAGTAATGAAAAGTCCACGAAATCGACTATGTAATATGCAGAAGATTGAAAGTCAAGGCAACACAAAAATTTACTGGAACCGTCTCACCTTTAATTTCCACTAAAACAAAGAAATATGTACAAAAACGTGAAGGATCAACACAACATGTTGTCTCATCACTCTCACTATCTAGCTAAGTTCTCAACACTTGGAATTTATAGAGAAAACAACCATTCCCGGATTTGTTGACACCCACAACTATTAGGGTCAATTTTTCACATTTTCAGCCTCACTTGGCTGAAAATTGCCCCTACTCAAACACAATGCATGACTGCTTGTAATTGCCGTCACATGCCACCCCCATGCCTGCGTTTGACCACTAAATTCATGGATTGATGTCAGCTAGACAGCAAGGTCTCAATGCTGTTGAACACATGCCCGCATCCACCCATCGATCAATGCCAAATCCGACCTGCATCTCCAAATTCCATCCCACAATGCTACCATCAAGTAAATTAGCATCATCATGCCTCGATTACTGCCACATCTCGAAAGAGCCCCGAATGTCTTGCTTCATTCCTTCCCTAAATCTACGCATTGTCCAGACATCGCACACGCCTTCGGCCATGACAAGGAATCGGTCAAGAAATCACCTGTGCCTTTTCCAATTTCTCGGTAAGGGTCCTCACAGTAGTCCAGTTATAAATCTCTTCTCTCCCAGGTAATAATGCAGAGTCCATGGACCAGAGTTTCTTTCTTAATTAGTGGTAAGTAGTCAAAGAATCCCATATCTTAGAGAAACCAAGCTCATGATATATCCTCAATCCGCATCTTAACTAGTACACATTCATATTGTAAAACAAACTTGATAAACAGTTAACTGAATTACAAAAAGTAAACAAAAAATTACTGTTCAACACAGAAATTAAGATGGACGTCTTGGAGTCAGGGCATGTGTTCAACACAGTGTCCTAAAGCAATATTCGTCCCTTAATCGAAGTAATTCCAGCACTTGCTTCCTAGGATACAGCGGCGTGAACTGCAGCTGCGTAGCCGAACTGAAAGAGTGTGTCGAAACGGAATCATCAAGTGACTGGAAGAAGACAGAAAGTTGAACAGGAAGCAGAGAGATTTCGTGCAGTTATTGTATGTCTAAATGGAAGATATTGTTCAGTATATATAGGCAAGGAGGAGCATTTGCCTCTTAATGTACCCATAACTCCTTCATTTGAATTCTGACGTTTTTGAGTTACAAAATAAATGAAAATCGTTTTCAAGATATATTTTAAATGGAAAAAAGTAAAAGAAATACTATAGAGAAAATAGCTAACAAATGGTTACACCTTACAAATTATTAACCATATATAAATTGGTCCACAAAAACATTTCTATCCTATGTGGGATAATTATTTAAGTTTTCCCACATTGCCATATTTCTTTTCCTTTTTTCAATGTGGGATGATACTATTTATGGTCCCCATATATTCCCATTTTTCCATTTCTAACCAATGTGAGATTGTAATCCTTTTTAAAGCACCTCTTCAGATCCCAATTTTCAATCAATGTGTGATTAATTTCACACACACAAGTGAAAATCTATTTGTCAATCAATATATTTTCCAACACATATAAGTCGTGAAAGGCTACTAGAGCTTTCCCTTGTCATTCCTCCACCGCTGCAAATTCAAATTTAGAAGAATCAGAATTTAACTTAAAACACACCAATGCTCGGCTTTCTCTATAGAGATAATTTTGGAATTTTACTTCTTTTATTTGGTTTGGATCCTTTAGAGTTAAGATCTGCTCCTTCAAGTATTAAATTTGGTAGTCTACTCTGTTTGTCCATCCTTCGTTTCATTTAGGTTCACAAATAAAGTAATAATTAATAAAAGAAATTTCAGACATATTTTAAGCCAATATGGGCCTATGATTTTTAAACCTTTTCATTAAATATTAATCTTTAACATTTTAATTATTATCATCTTTCATTCTTTTATGAACTGTTTTGTGACTTTGTTCGATTCATCGATTCATCTAGAAATCAAATTAAATATTTTATGCCACAGAGAAACTAGAAAGAAAATGACAGAATAGCAGTATACCATCATAATCAATGTCTCAGCAATTAATGTCTTGAAACAAATCAAGAGTCCATTCCATGCTAATATTATTTTTAAGAAATCTATTAGCCATTCATATGATTACTACACTAAAATTAACATTCATATGATTACTACACTAAAATCCATCATAAATTTCTAACGTGAAAGGGACCAATAATGCATCAGAATTTAGTTTTGTCCTTAAATTGCTCGAATATGTCAGTATGTGCCCTTTAAATACACTACTAAGTGTTTGAGTACTGAAGCATAGCAACTCCCATAATCAAGTTCCAATTCACAAACAGAAAATATGAAGGGTTCTTACAGTTCCAACTGTCTTCTGCTTCTGCTGATTGTTTGCTTGTCGACGAGCTTTAATCTTCTATGTGCTGCTGATCCCACAGATGGCTTCACCTTAGTGCCATTAAGCGACGGAAATTTCGTTCTGCAAAAACCATATAATTTACCACTTACAGATAGATATAGTGATGCAAGTGGAGTAAGAAGATTTTGGGTTTATACCAATGATAAGCCATTTAAATCTGGAAGCAGCACCAGACCCCGAACAGAAGTTCGCATTGAGGTACGATACTTCAACTAAGAACATCAGACTATAGGATAATTCTTCTTATTCTCAACTTTTATGCAGGGCCTAGATTATTCATCCGGGATTTGGCAATTTGAAGGCTATGCATATGTTCCAACAGGAACTTCTGGAGTAACGGTAATGCAAATCCATGGAGCAAGTGAAGGAGCTACAACTTTACAGCTGAGGATTTATGATGGTGATATGAAATACTATAAATTCGACGTGGTGGCAACTGATCTTTACGATAAGTGGTTCAGATTGAATGTGATTCATGATGTTGATGAAGGAAAGATCACAGTTTTCATTAATGGAGTTAAAAAGTATGTGGTGAATGATCAAGGACCAGGAGACCTGTATTTTAAGTGTGGTGTATATGCTGCACCAGAAAATTCAAGCAAATATATGGAATCAAGATGGAAAAATATCAAAATATACAAGAAATGAGTATATCAAGTCTGGATCTATTACATGAGGAACAGGAAAAATACCATGAAACAAAAGGATTTGTAATGTATATTAGTCCACTGTATTAGTTCTCTTTTATAAATATATATATCTGTTGTGTTACATGTACATAACAACTTACATAATGATTTACTAACAGATGATGTGACAAGATTTAATTGGAGCAAAATTTCATCAATCGAATAACTTTTCTACTTACATTTTAATATATCATCATTACGTAAAACATTATGTAAATAATTGTTTACAAGAAGCATTTTTCAAATGCGATAAAAAAGGTTCCTAGAACAAGATCTTTCTTTGAAAGGTTTTTTTGATTTTGTATGTTCCAAAATCCTATCCAGTAAGAATCCGATATGTTCTAGATTTAGTCCTTGTTTGGCTCCCTTTAAAAAAAAATTTTTATTTCTCATATTAATTTTCAATCACATATTCACACAATAAAATATTTTACATATACACACAAAACTTTTCTCCATTTTTTAACCATTCATTTTCCAAAAAATCATAATTCAAAATATCATTTTTACATAATAATGACCATCAAACATGGGCTTAGTAGAACAACGATAAACTAAGCAGTGATTTAGAGTCGGATACAGCAATCCCTTTATGTCACAATGTGATTTGGGATTCATATCATAAATTGTGACAAATTTTACAACCCCCTTTAACTAGGTTTACGGATCGGCTAGAAAAAAATATTAGTTGAACAAGATCCTATAAAATTTATTTGCTCCATTCTCAAGGTAAAACAGCTCATTCGAAATTATGAATTTTCGAGTTCAAACGATCATTGATTCATTTAAGTGCACAAGTTATATTGGCAAAATCAAAGAAAACTGCACAATGTAAACCCTTAAAGCTGTATTCAATTTCCTGCACAAAACTTTGAGATTTCTTAATCACCAAAGCTCTAGCCCACTAATGGTAAGACACATATAACGATCAATTTTTTATTATATTTTGATAAAAGTTGATGAAATGTGTGATTGAAGTTGTGAATTTCATGAAATATGTAATTAAAATTAATTGTTGATTTTGACTTAGAATTTAAACAACTTTTTAAGTAGAACCAAACATGGGATAAAAAGAAAATACCGTCCATAAATATGGTGCACTAAACGTATCTAAATTCCCTTTTGTGGGCTTGGACAATGCAAACTCACATAAATATTTCATAAATCAGGTAGTAAATCAAATTATTACATAAATAATTATAATATAATATAAAATCTTATTTGAGTCATATTATTTTTTTCATTCTCATTCTTCTACTCATTTTCAACCATACATACTTTAATAATATAATATTTTACATCACATCAATGATTTTTCCTTCTTTTCAAACCACATATTCTTTATCAATCTACTATTCTAAAATACATTTTTCTAAAATAATGTGACTCAAACACACCCTAAATTTATTCTCTCTCTCAATTGACATACTATATCAATTAATATATTGATATTATAATCCCCAGCACCCCACCCTAGAAATCTCCAGAAATATAAATAACTCTACACCCCCACCTCGACGGACCCAGCCCCCAACCTCACTATAGAAAACTCCAAAAATTAAAAATGCTCTCTCTCTCTCTCTCTCTCTCTCTCTCTCTCACATTTAATACACAAATAATTTTACAGGTGTGTTTAGAAAATAGATTTGTGTGGTGGTGGTGATAGTGCATTGCAGGTTATAAAAGTGCATCGAACTTGATCTGTTTAATGGTAGGGGTGGGTGGTAACAACGTTTTGAGTGTTGTATGGTGGCAATAGTGTTACATTGTAGTTAACAAGATTTGTTACTAACTGTGTTATATGTAACCAGATTAATTGTTTGTGATCATATATGTATTATCAATAACTAATTGTGACCAGACCGTCTGTAATCAAGTCAATCTAATTTGTGAATGTATGTAACCAAGTCACTTACATGTGTTATTTGTAACTAATTGTGACCAAATTTGTATTAAGTGTGACTGTCTGTGACCAAATCAATCTAATTTGTGATTCACTCTTAATCTACTCAAGTCAGTCACAATGAAGACAGAATTTATCAGAATCAATTACATAAACATATACTTTGTTACAGAGAGTCACCACAAATATATTTGCACACATTACAGACCAGCACCACAATTCACTGCCTGTCACCACCGCCATCACCTCTAATGTATCACCACTACCACCTTCAACTAAAATTCATAACCATAACTAGTACATTCACCGACATGTGTTATCCATGACTAATTCTGATCAATTATGTTTTCAGTGTGACTGTCTGTGACCAGATCGGTTTAATTTGTGGCTGTATGTAACCAAGTCATATACGGTCACAATTAAACACAAATCTGGTCACATACAGTCACAATGAAGATAGACACAGTTACAATCAATCATTGATCGCTACCGCTACTTGTAGGGGTGGGCGTGGGTTGGGTTATGTCGGTTTTTGCCCCAACCCAACATTGTCGATTTGTTAGAAATGCAACCCAACCCAAACACGTGTCGGTCAAGTTAGGTTGTATTGATCTGTTCGGGACAACTTGTCACACAAAAATTAAAATCATCCAATTTTTAAATTTAAATAACATTAATACAGTCATCCAATGTCAATAAACTTGAAAATTAAAATAGTACAATCCACCAATATTCATCAAAATAATTAAACAAAAACGATTATACATTTCATTAAAATGAACCAAAGTAGCACATTGGCATTCTGGAAGCACAAAATTGAACTAAATACACATTATAAATATACCTAGAAACTTTTTAACTCTTGTGCCCTTCATCATCTTAATTTAATTTAATTCATTGATTCTAATTCTACAAAAACGTTTGATTAAGTTGACTACAAAATAAATAAAAATAAAGTCAAAATAACAAAATTTATGAAAATAAAATATATGACATTCATTTAACTGGTTGTAATGATCAACATCTTCCATGTGGAAACCATCTAAGTTTGGATAAGCTTTCAACCAAATTTGTATGCATACCAAGGCCTCTACCATTTTAGGACTTAATTAACTACGAAAAAGATCAAGAATCCTTCATCCAGTGCTAAAAGCACCTTCTGAAGCAACAGTTGAAACTTGAATTGCCAACATATCCTTAGCCAAATTGGACAAGACAACATTCTTACTTTTGTTAACCTTCCACCAATCAAGAACATCAAATCTCTTGTTCTCTATGCTTTCACAAGCATCAAGTATCTTTCACTGCTTTTTTTAAAGAAATTTAGAAAAGCGAGTATCACTCATAGAAGAATGACTACCTTTATCTATATTGAAAGAACTCAAAGACTCACCAATTGATACTTGACTGCTTCCATGAAACTCTTCACAAACCACATAACACTCATAAATATCCATTAGATTTGACTTTCAAAAATTTCATCATGATACTTACAACTTCCTCATCCATGTATAGATCACAAAAATTTCATCATGATACTTACAACTTCCTCATCCATGTATAGATCACTAAAATTTCATCATAAATTTGACTTTCACAAACCACATAACACTCATAAATATCCATTAGATTTGACTTTCAAAAATTTCATCATGATACTTACAACTTCCTCATCCCTGTATAGATCACTAAAATAGTATCCAAAATAATCCATTTTGTATCTTGGATCAAGGATAATATCAATAAGCAATAACCGATTCACATTTTCCCCCCAATACTTTTCGAACTTCTTCATGTTAGTCGGCATTTCACCGAATAAAAAATTGCCACTTAATCTCCATTCATCCAATTCCATTACAAGATTACAAATTTTATGAAGATAAGCACAAGTACTAACGCACAATGAAGCATTAAAAGTCAAAGTGACATTACAGAATTTTTTTAAGAACTTGACAAACCAGATCCATTTTTCCAATCTAAACTTGAAGGAGGTCATCCACCACTCTTTCTACCACCATCGGCTTCCCAAAAGTAATGCAATATTGAGCATCATCTTCTTCTAACATGTCGAAAGCTTTCTCAACTCTTAATGGTGTTTCCAATATTAAATAGGTAAAATTCTACCTAGTTGGAACATCTAAAAACACAATAGACTTGCAATCAATCTTCTCTTTCCTCGCACAGTCCTTCAATTTTTCATTCGTAGCAGGAGAAGATTTCACATATTTGATTGCATAACAAATATTCACAATGTAGTCATGTGCTTCCCTCAACCCTTCACAAAAAAATCAAATTAATAATGTACGCACAACACCTCAAGTGCACATATCTCATATCTAGAACACATCCATCACTACCCCCAAGCAACTAACTTCCTCCTAAGATAAAAAATAGCCACATCATTAGAGCTTGCATTATCAATGGTGATTGTAAAAACTTTCTCAATTCTTCAATCTTGCAAACAAGTCTCAATCATTTTCCCAATTGTTTCTCCCTTGTAATTTGGAATAACACATAAACTCAAAATATGCTTATTAAGAGTCCAATCAGAATCAATAAAATGTGTTGTGAGAGACATGTAATTAACATTTTGAATGGAAGTCCAAGTATCAGTTGTAAGGGAAACCCTTTGACGGTGAAAAGAAAAGATATCTCTCAATTTCAATTTTTCATATAAATACAATTGATAAATGCCTCTAACGAGAGTCCTCCGAGATGAAACCTGAAACTGAGGACATGTTACACTACAAAAGAGCCTGAAACCACAAGCTTCAACAAACATAAAAGGTAATTCAAGCACAACTACCATCTTAGCACATGGAACTCTACACACTTCTTTACTTCGACCAATAACAATAAGATTGCTCCCACCACCATCTTTTTTGTTCTTGCGTCTTATCTTCCAATTTACCTAAATACTTGTTACAATTATTTGTCAAATGATTGCCCAATGTGCTAGTACCACAAACATAATCTATTCCACAATAGTTACATTTACACCTAACATTTGCATCATCCATTGAGCCCAATAATGTAAAGAGATTCCAAACATATGAAGCTAATCTATTAGATTTTCTCTTACATAATGTTCACAGTGCACATGGAGGAAGACGTGCTTGCAAATCCGTGTCATTTGATGGAGCTTTTGTGCCATGTACTTCACATTCATCCATTTCTATCAATACATTACACCAAATTACAAACATAGCAAATATATGTATTTAATTAAAAGTATTAATGCAATATAAGACAAGCAATAATACTGCACATATGGCTCTGTCCATTTTAGCAAATGCAATATTCTAATTTCCAAAGATCAAATAGCAACAATATATGTAATATGCTTCAAAGCTTTAGCAATTTGGGTTTCATCATGAATCAAAAAATCAAAACCAATAAACAAAATCATTCTATAGATATTGATGACGGTAACCAAGTTTGAGTGAATGCTTTATATCCCATGAATTCTGCTTGGTTTTAACTACTTTTTATATCTATCTACTAGAGGATAACAATTAGTTAGCACTAAAAGACATGGAAAAGACACAACAGGTAATTATCTCACCATTTTGAGCATTTGGGGTGGTGAAAATGGTGAAAGAAGGAGTGGGTACATATTTCCATTTTGAAGAATTTGGGATGGCTGGGATTGACGTGAGGTAGATAAACAATGAGCAGGTGGATTTGCAGGGTTGGGATAGATATACACCTGACTTTTGATAAAAATAATAATAATTGTTGACCTCGAAAAATGTCCCTGACACATGGCCAGCAGGATAAGTCTTCACGTCAATTCTTCCTGCATACGTGGCACATCGTCTATTGAGGTTAGGAGCGGCCGCAAACACTCCGACGGTCAAGTCAGTTTATAGATCAATCGAAAAGGTTCAGCGGTGGCGAAATGCCTGACGAAAAGTGGTTGGATCAAAGTAATAATATAGCGAAAATATCAAAGGGAGAGATTGATACTTGGATAGACAATGTAGTAAGAGAAAATCGGGTTCCAATCCTTCTTCTGGCATATGAAGGGGGTATTTATACTAAGAAATGAAAGATGAGAGCCGTTGGATGTGGTGACACGTGTTATCGGATCCTCCAGACCTATCCCATCTTAGGTGTCAATCTATCCCTTCATAGGCTGGCTGGCATTGAATATCTCTAACAAGAGCAGTTGAATTGACCATTTGGGTCCTGTCATGCTTCCCATCAGTCAGGAATTTAACAAAGATCTTTCGCGGGGGCGAAGCGAGGGGACGAGGCAGGTGTGGAGTTGTGAAAACGGAATACA
>CAIGRB010055564.1:71627-86738 GCA_903798255.1 Fraxinus quadrangulata
ATATATATATATATATATATATAGGCAGAATAATAGACAAATGTCTCTCGACTGCATACACTGAACACGACTAGACAGAATAATAGACAAATATCTTTAGTCCATTCTAATCTGCAAAGATTGAACTCGACTCGACACGATTGAACACAATAACGAATCAATAGCTATTAGTCACAAGAAATACATTAAAATAATACCATGGAAGCATGGTTGTAGCCATTGCTGTTGCTAGTAGAAACTCCCTCAGTATCTTCATCCCTTTGCGTCCTCGATTTCGGACTCGGACTATGATCCGATCTCTGTTCCATAACCATCGGATTCGGATCCAAACCCGGATTAATTCCTGGCAAATTGTAAGGCCGCGTTTCATCGGCATTAATCTGGAACCCGGGCCAAATCTCTGCAAAGTTATACAACCGTCCACCTTCATTCATCATTACCCCCTGAGGATCCATCTGTGCAGCCCGAATAGAACTCCGAATCGACCCGAATAAAGAATAACAGATTGATCATTTAATTGCATTGAACATTGGAAAAAGTGTGTATAGATATGGGAAAAGTGTATGTATAGATAGTGAGGTGGGTTGGGGGACAGGATCGGGATCTTCCTTCAATGGTGGAAGTTGCTAGGTGCTTTTGTACACTTCAGTGGCGTATAATAGCAGCTGCCACCAGTGGCTAATATGTACTTGTTTTAGAGAGAGAGAGAGAGACCGACCTCGGGAGTTGAAAAGAAGTGACTTCAGTGAGCATTTTTCGGAGTGTCCAGCGTTTCATGTCTTAAAACTCTCCATAACTATCATCTACAACCGGTCTACCTACACCCAACCAATAGAACTGGTCTAATTCGTGATTGTTTTTATTTATCAATTATTGGTGTCTAAATAAATTATTCGTAGATTAATTTAAAATTCACTTTTAATAAATTTAGAGTCGATCATGAATCTCACTTTAGAACTTCATTTCGAATTTTGGATTTCTCACAAAACACATGTTATGTCTCATTCGATGAAACTTTAAGCATCGACTATGCAGTAGCCAACTAGCAAACAAACTCAAGTACACACTCTATCACTATCCTACCAGCCTATTCAAGATAACATGGTAGTTGAAGTGATACACCACATCCGTTGAAGCATCGTAGAGGCCGAACTCTCCATAGTTGAGGCGAGAAGTCACAACCTGCTGCATTACTATTAATCCAAAGTAAACAAGCTTCAAACATACGAAGACATTATCCTCTTTTACCTCCTCAAATAGATCTTACATATAAGATCTCATGTGATTGATTGATGCGACCTAGTATAAAAGCTCACAGTATCGTTTCTCATTCTATAAAAGTTCATACTTAGGTCCTGTTTGTTTCGGATTAAAATTAAATTTTAATCTAAATCAAAGTCAAACAATCAATATTAACTATATCTTTTATGGGTCTCACAACTTTTCAACCACACATTTCAAAAATTTCTATCACAATCTATTAAAAATCTAATTTTAATCCCCACCAAACACCCTTACTATGTGAAAATTGGATGGTGTAAAAATCAATTAATAATCAGTTCTAGTGTAATTAATTAAAATATGTGCTTAGAAATGTACTTATAATTATGGGGAAAGATTAGTGATAATGATAGTTTTGGGATTGGAAAATTAAGTTTATAGTTGGCTAATTAAGATGTGGATTGATCATGACAGGCTCATCATTTATTGGCCCACATTTTCTCAACTACTTTACATGGTAACATTTCTAAAACTTTTAAAAAATTTAGGCATGCCGATCAAAAGATGGTATGATGCCTATTCATTAAGGAAAATTTCGGGTCGAGGATCTTGTCATTCAAGATATACGACACTTGAATTCACGATTCTAATCGGTAATTTTCTTTATTTTAAAATTTTAAAAAGTAAGTTATAGGCGAAATTGGAATTTAATATGCAAAATTGCATAATAATAATAATAATAATAATAATAATAATAATAATAATAATAAACAATGAAGAAATTGATAACCCCACAATACTAAACCTTAATATTCTTGTTGCAATTCGCCCTCACTCCATATTTATATTTGTATCTCAACCTTAATCACTTTTTGACCCAACATAACGTTTTAACCATAATTGTTTTCTTTGCTTTATTTCAACTGTCAGCAATAAATTTCTATGCAACATGACTTCTGTACGTGTATAAGTCGAGCTTTAATCACTTCTTATCCAACCAACCCTCGTAACAATGAAAAGGTAAATTATATCGTTTCTTTCAATTTTGCCTTTCTACTCATCAATCTTACTAGTATTAAATATCATACATGCCTTAAATGAAATAAAAAAAAAAAAAGCGCAATAGTGGTAATGAAGAAAAACTTCTAGAAGCTATCGTCAAACATGCAATTCTACTCGAAAATTGGAAGAAACGTGAATATATGTGTGTTCTTGTTATCAACAAGATGAGAGTAATGACAAATGTTGACCTCGAAAAATGGCTCCGACACGTGGTCAACAGAATAAGTCTTCACGTCGGCTCTCCCTGTACACGTGGCACGTCATTAGTATTTCGTGGCTTTTCCCGGAGGGGTTGGGAGCGGCCGCAAACACTCCGACGATCAAGTCAGTTTATGTTCAATCGAAAAAGGTTCACCGAAGGCAGAACGTCGACCGGGAAGTGGTTGAATAAGTGTAATAATAAAGTGATAATATCAAAGGGAGAGATTGATACTTGAATGCACAATGTAATAGGAAAAATCGGATTCCAATCCCCCTTCTGGCGTATGGAGGGGGGTATTTATACTAAGGATGGGAAGAGGAGAGCCGTTGGATGCGGTGACACGTGTTGTCGGATCCTCTAGGCCTGTCACATCCTAGGTGTTAATATATCCCTCCATAGGATAGCTAGTATTGAATATCTCTGATAAGAGCAATTGAATTGACCGTTTGGGTCCTGCCATACTTCCCATCAGTCAACGATTTGACTTTGGAAAGATCTCTATACAAAAGATCCTTCGTGGGGGCGAAGCGAGGGGGTAAGGCAGGTGTGGAGTTGTGGAAGTGGAGTACGGACCTTTGCATCCTCGGTGTACCGCAGATTAGTGATTCATTTGCTGGCATACGTTCAGTTCGTCCCTAATGTAATCACTTCGGCTTGTGCAATCAGTTCGTCCTATGCATAATCACTTCGACTGATGCGTAGCATGGTATGGGCCATCTCCACTGACACGTGGATGGTGAAGTGGTGAGCCTGACACTGGCCCGTAACAATAGTCCTGCAAGTCCATGTATGGATATTCATGTAGTACATAACTTTTAGTTCTATTTGCTGGGGCGTATGGGACAAATGTTGGATGTAAGAAGTCGAGGGGTGATGTCAATGATGTCGTCGAAATCACAATACGGAGTTACCTGCGATGCGGCCGAAGTGATGGGGGTTGGCAACTCTTTGCAGAACTGTTGCAACACGTAACGGGTGCAGCCGAGGTGACAGGAGTTGTTGCAACATCAAATTCCGCCTTGGCCGAAGTGATGGGAATTGGCAACTCTTTACAGAGTTGTTGCAACATGTAGCTGCTGTAGCCGAGACGACGGAGTTGGCAACTCCATGAGGAGTTGTTGCAACATCGAATTCTGCTTTGGCCAAAGGGGGTTGGCAATTCTTTGCAGAGCTGTTGTAACACGTAGCTGCTGCAGCCGAGGCGATTGGAGTTGGCAACTCCATGGGGAGTTACTGCAACAACGAATTTTACCTTGGCTAAAGTGATAGGGATTGGAAACTCTTTGCAGAGCTGTTGCAACAAGCAGCCATAAAGGGCGAAGTGATGGATCTGCAAAAAGTCTTGGACTTAATGCCAACGATTTGACAACTTTTGCATTTTTTCCCATACACGTCAATGTGGCATCTGTCTGCTTTCAAGCCACGCTTCCTTTGCTACAAATGGTAATGATGGCGATGGTTTCAATTCCTATGGGAGACGCGTTTATGTTGCGCGTGAGATTCACTGCTTCATCTGGGCTGTTGTTCTAGGAAATCTTTACGAAATTGGACTTGCAATCGGGCTATTGGTAAGTAAGGATAGCCGAAGGGGATGAATCAAATACTGCCCGCGTGACGAGGTATGGTTTATTTGATTTTCTGGTTATGCCTTTCGGGCTGACGAATGCACTTGCTACTTTCTACAATTTAATGAATGATGTGTTATACGAGTTTTTGGATAATTTTGTGGAGTATACCTGAATGATATTGTGGTATACAGTCGATCATTGGATGATCACATTGCTCACTTGGTAAAGGTGTTCTCACGACCTAGAGAATACCAGCTGTATGTGAAAAAGGAAAAGTGAGAATTTTTTCGATCTGGAGTTATGTTTTTGGGATATTGGGTCGGTCAAGGCAAGATCAGAATGGATGAGAAAAAGGTGTAGGCCATTATGGAGTGGCCAAGTCCATCCAAGGTAGCGCAATTGCGTTCCTTTCTTGGATTAACTAATTATTATTGGCGATTCATACAAGGCTATTCTAAGAAGGTGAACATCTGGACGGACTTGCTGAAGAAGGATCGAAAATGGAAGTGGTCCAATGAGTGCTAGCGAGCTTTCGAGAAGCTAAAATGGGATGTTTCTACTGAGTCGGTGCTGTAGTTGCCTGACTTTGAGAAGTCGTTTAAAGTGCACACTGATGCATCTGACCGTGCTATTGGGGATGTATTGGTACAGGAGGGCCATCCGATTGCTTGTGAAAGCAAGAAACTGAAAGAGGCGGAACAGCGTTATTCAACTCATGAGAAGGAAATGGTTGCGGTTGTTCAATGTCTTGGAGTTTGGTGCCATTATTTGTTGGGAACGAAATTCACTGTTCTCACAGGTAATGTTGCCAACACTTATTTCAAGTCCCAGAAAAAGTTGTTGACAAAGCAAGCTAGATGGCGGGAATTTCTTGCTTAGTTTGATTTTGTGTGGGTGCACAAACCAATCATGCAGAATCAGGTTGCTGATGCACTCAGTCGAAAATCCATGGAAGCATATGTTTCGGCTTTTATGATAGTCGAATCTGATTTTCTTGATAAAATCAAGAGTGGGCTGAAAAAGATGCTACGTATGCTAAGTTGTCACATCAGGTTAAAGATGGCTTGGTAAGAAGGTATTTGGTGGAAGATGGGTTGATCTATGCCAAAGGCAGCAGGCTATATGTTCCTTCATGGGGAAGATTGAGGCAAGAACTATTGAGGAAAACTCATGATCCGCAATGGGTAGGCCATTCAGGCATTGAAAGGATGCTGGCTTTGCTCTCGAAATCATATTATTGGCTGAAGATGGGTGACGAGGTAGAGGCGTATGTGAAGTCTTGCTTGGTGTGCCAGCAGGATAAAACAAAAATGAGGAAAGAAACGGGTTTACTTCAGCCTTTGCCGGTTCCAGAACGGTCCTGACAGTCGATTTCTTTGGATTTCATTTCTGGTTTCCCAAAGATTGACGAGTTCAAGTCCATTCTGGTGGTGGTGGACAGATTCTCAAAATATACAGTTTTCGTTCCTACTCCGCATGAGTGCCAACAGATGTTACTGAAGGGTTATTCTTCAAGAATGTGGTGAAGTATTTTGGGATACCCGAAAACATTGTGAGCGATCAGGATTTTCGATTTACATGTAGGTTCTGGACTACACCGGTCAACATGATGGGGTCTGAACTGAAGTTTTCTACAGCAAATCATCCGTAGATAGATGGTCAGACGAAAAGGATAAATGCTTTGCTGGAGAAATACCTCAAGCACTATGTTACAGCCAGTCAAAAGAATTGGGTTGCCTTATTGGATATTGCTCAGTTTTGCTCAATCTGCATCAATCATCTGCAAAAGGGGTGTGTCCGGCTGAGTTGACTATGTGACACATGCCCAAAATGCTCCTTAAAATTGTGAAAGAGGGGAGACACAGTGTGTGTCCAGCTGCTTTTCGGTTTGCTCATGATAAACATGAGATGTTGGAGCAGGCTAAGGACAGTCTTGCGAAGGCTGCCCGTCGGATCAAAAAGTATGTGGAGTTCCAGGTTTGGGACATGGTGCTGTTGAAAAACTCCTCAGATATGGAAGAAGATTAACATCAAAATAGTACACCGTGGACTTGTTTAGAAATATGATGGTCCATTTGAAGTAATCGAGCGAATGGGAAGGGTAGCATATCGACTGAAGCTACCTTTGAAGGTTCATCCAACCTTTCACGTGAGTTACTTGAAGCTCTTTAATGAAAGCTTGGTGGAGGAAAAATGTTTGCAGGCTAAGAGGGCTCCTCCTATGATCAGAAAGTAGTATGATAAAGAGGTGGCAAAGATTCTGGGTCACCGAACAATGGGGATAAGCAAGAAGAACATAATGACTGATTATTTAGTCCAGTGGAAAGATGGAAGCGGGATTGATGCATCATATGAGAGGAATGTTGATATGTGGCAGTTCGAAGACCAGATCAAGGAGTATCTTAACTCCATTCCGATGAGGTCGTCAGACTCTTCTGGTGGGAGAGATTTTTTAGCCCCTTAAAGGTTGACATATGCAATGACATGGGCATGCCTTGCCCTCATGCTAGATTTGCACAAATAGTGTGTTGATGGTGCACACGTTGGTTCTCGAGAGCAAGGCAAATGTAGGTTTCAGCTTGCAGTTCAGTGTGCTTAGTTCAGAAAACCCGGATGTCATGAACATGCACATGTGTGACATGTGTCTTGATCGATTTTCCTTGTCCATACAAGTGGAATGTGTGGATAGTTGTTGGGAAAGGTCATGGAGGACAGTGTCTGATAGTTCTTGCCAGGTGGGTTGGTTTATCCTTTGGCAGTTAAGGATATTAACTGGATACTAGAGTTTTGGCTTATAAATAGTGTATACTCTGACTGATGAGACACATAGAGTGTTGTGTTCTTTCAGCATATAGTGAGTTCTTGTATTTATTGTGGAGTAAAAAAATACGAGTGGGATTTTCCCGTAAACACTGTGTTCTTTTACTATTTTAATCATACATGTATGTGTTGTGAAATTTCGGGTAGGCTGACTGAGTAAGACCTTAGTGCCATCACAGGCAGAAATTTGGCTAAGTATTTTAGCAGACTTCGTCCCTGTGACAGATACCATAGAAAATGACCCCATGGTGCCCCTTACAGTCCCCACCTCTTTCTCCACTGTCAGTAAGTTTCGTTCCCGAGTTAATTTACTTGACTAATCTTTCTTATGGTTTTAATATTTTCATCGTTTGTAGGCTTCCTCCCGAGGTGTTAGATCTCTGAGGAGGAGTGGGACATCATTAGCCAACTTTATCAGACGCCCCATCTGGAGAGGAGTTATAACGAGCTGATTGACCAGAACAAATCGTTCACACTGTACAGACTAATGGTGACACAAGGTAAAGATATCAGCTCGGCTTTTTTATTAGGATATCTTCCTTTCTTGACACTTAACCACTATTCCTTTCTCGTAGGCGATTTCGACAAGAATGATGTACTGAGGCGTGACTTCGCCTCTATCCGTCGGAGTGTTGCAAAGGCCCGAATGCGGAAAACAAGTTCGACTGCTTACAAGAACCAGCCCCAAGGCCGTAGTACCCATTACTACATACATGGGCGAGAGACCCACTGGAAAGTGGCTAAAGAAGCCTGTCACCACTCCCTCAGCTCGAAATAAGGTGGTTGATTTTTTGGGGAGCAAGGATTAGGACCTCTCCGAGGCGGTATTGGAGATGCTGCCTTCGGAAATCGCTGCTATCGCCCGACTCCACAACAAGTATTGGACAGGGGCTTGGCAAGATCATGCGTCTCGTGCGAGATCAAGGATCTCTTAGCTGCCAATAATGCCTGCATGGCCAGGGCTCTGAGTATGGGTACCTCAGCGGAGGATCTAGTTCGAGGCCTTCGTAAGAAAAATGAAGAGTTGGAGAAAATGGTGGAAGCCTCGGCGAACTGGGAGGCGAAGGTGGCAAAGGCCAAAAATGAGGTCGAGGAGGTCGAGGAAAAGTGGATCGTGTCCGTTTCCAAATTAGACTCGGCCAAAGTCCAGGTAAATCAGCTCAAGAACGAGCTACATGAGTAGACTTCCCATGTCGCTGCTTTGACAAAGAGTGAATCAGGCCAATGACCACCAGAGAATCGCCTTGGAGGCTCTGGTTGAGGCCAATAAGCAAAACGCTGAACTGAAGATGCTCTCCGAGGCCCAAGCAAAAGAAATTGAGTCTCTAAAGGCTAAAGTAAAGACGGTTGGAGATGTGGCAATCGAAGATTACAAAGCTAATTTTTACAAGACCAAGGAGTATGACGACTTCGTAGAGGAGGCAGTGGAGGAGGTCCATCAAGAAGAAGTGGGGGCAGGGGCAATTGTTAGAATAGATTAAACTTTGTACCCCTTGCATTTGGCTTCGGGCCAATCTTGTTAATGGAATTTATTTTCTTCCAAGTGTTTTCGTCCCTTGTTTTACTTTACTTTATTCCAGTTGTAAAAAGTTGTTCACATTATCGCTTCGAACAAACCTTAAACACTTAATAAAAATGGAAGTAGTCAATAAACCAAGTAATAACGCATCAGCCTCACTTAACCATTTAAGAAAATGGAAGCAGCCAATGAGCCAAGTAATAACGTATCATGCTTGCTTAACCATTTAAGAAAATATAAGTAGCCAATGAATCAAGTAATAATGCATCGGACTCGCTTAACCATTTAATAAAATGGAAGTAGCCAATGAACCAAGTAATAACGCATCGGCCTCGCTTAACCACTTAAGACAATGGAAGTAGCCAATGAACCAAGTAATAACGCATCGGTCTCACTTAACCATTTAAGAAAATGGAAGTAGCCAATGAACTAAGTAATAACACATCGGCCTCACTTAACAACTTAAGACAATGAAAGTAGTCAATGAACCAAGTAATAAAGCATCGGCCTCGCTTAACCACTTAAGAAAATGGAAGTTGCCAATGGGCCAAGTAATAACGCATTGACCTCGTTTAACCACTTAAGAAAATAGAAGTAGCCAATGAACAAATAATGTCCTACCTCATCAGAAACGACACCCGCACCGCCTCTGACTATGCAGATTTCCTTGGAGGTGACTCCTTTGGAGGGGCTTGCACCTCGGCAAGGTTGTTTTGATATGTACGCTCTGTTTCATCAAAGATGACACCCACACTATCTCTGACTACGCAGATTTCCTTGAAGGTGACCCCTTTGGAGGGGCTTGCACCTCAACAAGGTTGTCTTGATATGTACGCTCTGTTTCATCAAAGATGGCACCCGAACCGCCTCTGATTACGCAGATGTCCTTGGAGGTGATCCCTTTGGAAAGGGTTGCACCTTAGCAATGTTATTTTGATATCTCAATGCATGAACGTGGTGAAATGGAAAATTCATTCATTTGATGGCAATATTTACAGTTACAAGCTTCCTACTGGTAGTACTTCCGTAGGTGCTCGATGTTCCAAGGGTGAGGCATCACTTTTCTTTTTGGATCCTCTATTTTGTATGTGCCAGGCCGGACCTCTTCAACAATTTGATATGGACCTTCCCAGTTAGGGCCCAAGGTTCCTGTGCCAGGATCTTTGGTTGACGGGAATACCCATCGGAGGACCAGATCTCCAATGCCAAAGATCATTTTCCTTACTCTGGCATTATAGTATCGCGCCATCTTACGCTGGTAAGAAGCGAGCTTGGTCTGAGAATCATCTCTCCTTTCTTCAAGGAAGTCCAGTTCGAGTCTTCTTAACTCGTCATTAAATACCTCATTGAAGTGAATGCAACGAGGAGATGGAATGCCAACTTCTACAAAGCTTATGGCCTCAGCGCCATAGGTCATGGAAAACGAAGTTTTCCCAGTGGCTGTTTTGCGGTAGTTCTAATGGCCCAAATGATTTGAGGGAGCTCGTCTACCCAAGCCCCTTTGGAAGCGTCCAGCTTTCTTTTTAGGGTGAGCTTTATGGTCTTGTTGACCGCCTCAACCTGGACATTTGCCTGTGGATGATGAGGTGAAGAGAAATGCTTCCTAATTTCGAGCTCATCGCATAAGTCTCGGATATTTATGTTGTCGAACTGTCTGCCATTGTCTGAGACTAGAGAATGAAGTATGCCAAACCGACATATTATGTTCTTCTAGAGGAATTTGGAGGTATATGCTTCGGTAATCTTGGAAAGAGGCTCTGCCTCTACCCATTTGGTGAAATAATCAATAGCATCGATGGCGAAGCGAGCGTTTGCTCTTTCTTTGGGTAAGGGACCAATGAAATCGACACCCCATTTGGCAAACGGCCAGGGGCTAGATACAACGGTGAGTTCTTGAGATGGTTGCCTCTGTACATTGGTGAAGCATTGGCACTTGTCACATTTGCGTACGAAATTAATAGCATCCCTTTTCAGGGTCGGCCAGTAATTCCCTTGTCTGAGTCTTTTGTGTGCCAAAGCTGGTCTGTCGGAGTGATTCCCACAAACGCCTTTATGTACTTCTCTAAGGATATAATTCGCCTCTTCTCCCCTGTGCATCTGAGGAGGAAGGAGGAGAAGTCGTGTTTATACAAAATATCATCTTGTAGGATGAAGTGAGCAGCTCTTCTTCGACGCCTCTTGCTCTTTTAGATAAGCCAGGATAGGTAGCATCCATGGCGGAGTACTCTTAATTCACATCAGTTCTTCACCTCTCTTAACAGAAGGTTCAGCCAGGTGTTCGATTGGAACTATTTTGAGGAGTTTCGAATCTTTGCTACTGGCCAGCTTTGATAAATCATCAGCATGGGAATTATCCTGGCGTGGTACCTGCATCAATTCAAATTTCTCAAAGTTGGGTAAGAAGTCCATGACCAGTTTCAGATAAGCTGCCATGTGTTTTCTCTAGCCACAAAGTTCCCATTGACCTGATTCAAGGGTAGGAAGTCCATAACCAATTTCAGATAAGTTACCATGTTTTTTTCTCTTGCTACATAGTTTTCATTGACCTTATTTACTACCAACTGGGAATCACTGCTGATAACCAATCTTTTTACTTGCAGCTCTCTGGCTAGTCAAAGTCCGGTAAGGAGAGCCTCATATTCGACCACATTGTTGGAGGATTTAAATCCAAGCCTCACGGCACAATTGAGTTTATTCCCCTTCGGGCTTTCCAATACAACACCGGCCCCGGAGCTTGCCTTTCTTGAAGAGCCATCAACAAAGAGATTCCAGGTGGGAAGTTCTGCTGGTTCCATGTTCACTTCCACTTCAGGGGCCTTAGCGAATTCTGCAATGAAATCAGCTAGGGCTTAGCCCTTGATTGCTGTTCGAGACGTGTATGTAATTTTGAATTCACTGAGTTCAACAACCCATTTTAGTAATCTCCTCGAGGCATCTGGCTTCTGTAGGACTTGCCTTAGCGGAAAATTCGTCAAGACATGAATAATGTGGGCCTAAAAATATGGCATCAGCTTCCGGGAAGCGATGACTAAAGAGATAGCTAACTTCTCCATGTCTGGGTAGCGAGCTTCGACAGGTAGGAAGGCTTTGCTCATATAGTAAATTGGCAACTGGTGCATTTCTTCCTCTCGCACGAGTACCGAGCTGATTGATGCTTCAGCCACAACCAAGTACAATGACAAGGGTTCTCCTTCCTTTGGCTTGCTGAGGATGAGAGTTTGCCCCAAGTAGTTTTTCAACTCTTGGAATGCCTCTTCGTACTCTAGGGGCCATTGGAACTTCCTCCCTCCTTTGAGAATTTTGAAGAAGGGTAAGCATTTTTCAGTGGCCCTTGAGAGGAAGCGATTCAGTGCGGCCACTCTACCAGTTAGATATTGTACTTCCTTAGGCTTCTGTGGTGACCTCATTTCGATCCTAGGTGTCAATCTCCCCTCCATAGGATGGCTGGCATTGAATATCTCTGATAAGAGCAGTTAAATTGACCGTTTGGGTCTTGCAACACGTCCCATCAGTCAGAGATTTGACTTTGAAAAGATCTCTATACAAAAGATCCTTGCGGGGGCGAGACAGGTGCGGAGTTGTGGAAACGAAGTACGGGCCTTTGCATCCACGGTGTACCGCAGATGAATAATTCCTTTGCTGGCATACGTTCAGTTCGTCCCCTGATGTAATCACTTCGACTTGTGCAATCAGTTCGTCATATGCGCAATCACTTCGGCTGATGCGTGGCATGGTGTGGGCCATCTCCACTGACACATGGAGGGTGAAGTGGCGAGCTGACACGGGCCCGTAACAATAATAATAAATAAAATAAAATTATTAATTCCCTATTTTTGAAATTGAAAGTTAAGATATAGGTTAGTGGTAATTTTCTCTCTATTAAAACCAAAAGAAAGTTTACAAAATAATTCACTTTCAGCTATCAATGTGAAAAGTGTTCATGTTTTAATCTATTTGTTAAAAAACTTTCTACAAAGGCCAAAGTACCAGTTTAACTATTCATCACTTATTTTCGTTATTTTTTAAATAAAAAATGTGTTCAGTTTGTTGAGTTAATACTCGTTCAACTTGAGCATTTTATTGAGTTGATCCAACTTATGCATGAGCAACTCGACATTTGGTTGAGTTGGCACACTAAATACTTGACGATTAGTTTAGTACATTGAACTGCTAAGCTATTTAAACAAAAAAAATATCATGATCAAAATTGAAATAAGAGTCGAAATTTTATTTATGTGCCCACACATTCAAACTCACACATTTGAAATGTCTTTACAATTAAAGGAAGTCTTTCAAGTTTATATTCCCTCGTAGGTGGATCTCCTAAGGAAATTTCCATTAGAAGCAAAGAGGACAAAGAAAAGAAAATTTAAAAGTAACCAAATAAGATTTTATTGATAGCTACGTTGCCAATCACGTGACTCAAAATGAGCGTCAGTAGGATCCATGAGGAGCAATACTTTTTGTGATTTCTACAGCTTGCCAGGACATTTTTGTCCCAACACTTCACTAATTTTTCAATTTTAGTACCAAATTAAATAAAAAAGAATCGAATCTTCTTTTCATCATTATTTTGTACTTGTGCACGATGGACTTAGTAAAAATTTTAAACGAACACGTGGGTTTATATGTGAAATATTGTGTATTAAATTAAAAGGTTATCAATTTTGATTAAACTCATTTAAAGTGATCTAATAAGGTTTCGATATTTTGCGTTTTGAAGCATCCAATTAAAGTATGTGCTTATATGTATAGAGATCAAGTTTGTTCCTAATTCCATGATGAACCGAATTAGGTCAATGGGCCGTTAGTATAAATATACGGTTATGGTCCCCGAATCACAAGTTATATTCATTCTATTTTAATTTCCATCTTCAGAGAGAAATAAAGGAACAACGTGTTGATTTGAAAGACTAAAATTGCAGGACTTGTTCATTGCGATACCATGTCTGATTCAGATACCCTTCCATTTCAATTTACAAGTTCTTGATGATCCAATATGAACGATTCTTATAACAGTAAAGAATTATTATTTTCATCCATCATATGGTATCAGAGCATCTTCATGTTGAATCATTGAGGATCAAAATTTTAATTTCATTCTTATGATAATTACGCTTTTTTCGAATTTAGCAATCCGAATTTATTTTTTTAAATTTGAAAATTATTCGGTCAAAATTTTGGATTTTCAGAATTTCAGTTTATAAAAAAAATTATTATTTTTATGGTCGCCGACAGCGGTAATTTCGGATTTTCAGAATTTCAGTTTATAAAAATAATAATAATTTTTTTTTACGGTCGACGGCAGCACCGCCGTCGGCAACAAGCTCGCTGCAGCACCGCTGTGCACAGCAGTGGTGAAGGCGCCGCTGCGTGTTGTAGCCGGCTGCTTCTTCAGGCGGGCAGCGACGAGCGTTGCTTCGATTTTTGGGGTGGCGGTGCCAGCGCAGCGCTGTGGCCCCGGGTTCTATAAAAAAAATTAAGGTTAGGGTTTGGGTGAATTTGGGGGCAGGGCGGGGCTTGGGTTGGAAATTTGAATAATTGAGGGCATTGGTTGCAATTTTCAATTAGGGTTTAGTATTTAATATTTCAGTCCTTGCAATTTAAAACTTTGGTTATTCAGGCTTATAAGGTTATAATTCATTCAATTGTGCCTTTTAAAGTTTCGAGTTTAATAATTCAATCTCTAAGGTTTGAAAATTAATTAATTAGGGTCATTAAAATTCTGCATTTTGTAATTAAGCTCCTGAAAGTTCATAATTGGTTTAAATTGGTCCTTAAAGTTTTAAATAATTAATTTTTGGATCGATAAAGTTTTGCATAATGAATTTTTTGCTCCTAAAGTTTTAAATAATTAATTATTGACCTCTAAAGTTGTGAATAATTAATTTTTGATCCCTTAAGTTCTGGATTATTAACCTTAGGTCCCTAAAGTTTCAATAATTACTCAAATATACAAATTCGGTGATTTATTTTTTCAAAATTTGGTACTAATGACTCTTTTAAGAGACATAATATTCGAAAGCGAGTCAATTGAAGCAACATGTTGTCAAAGCAACCTCTCTTGTGAAAATTAATTAACTTAGAATATCAAAAGGTGTTTGTGTGTGTTATTCATACGAATATTTGATTGACCCAATGGAATGTCAATATTTGGCCGAATTGTAGATACACATGTGGTATAAACATGTGACGATTATTTGGTTTAAAGTGTGATCAATAAATCGATCCAAAGAAAGGTTTATCGATTGATATGTTTATTTATTGTCAATGTTCACTATAACAAGAGTACCACTTCCAAGTCAATATTTATGTCCAAACACTAAATATTGATGTTGTGCTAAGTATCTTGTGATGGGCATGCCCTACCATTATTTGAAATTATTATTTGCATATTAAGGATTGTGAGCACTTCAAATTAATCGTTCTCTAATTCAATTCAGGTTCTGCTACTTATATCTCTGCTAACATCAATTCTATTACAATGCTTAATAGCGCCAACTTTAAGGCATGACGAGAGAACGTAATGATTGTTCTAGGAGTCATGGATCTGGATCTTGCTTTATGGGTCGATCAACCTACTGCACTTACTGATAAGAGTACCTCTAGTGACAAGAGGGAAATGGAAAAGTGAGAACGATCTAACCGCATAAGCTTGATGGTCATAAATCATGCTATTCCAAAAGCATTTCGAGACACTATGTCCGTTAAGATGACTA
>CAIGRB010055564.1:96361-106466 GCA_903798255.1 Fraxinus quadrangulata
AATTTTATTTTTGGATTATAATTGAAGTTATCTTCTAGAAGAATTAATTTGTTATATCATGATACATGTCATAATTGGATAAACGTGCACATTTATACTTTTATTTCATATTATGAAATTATCTAATTGAATACATGATATCCATTAATTCGTGTACTGTTATAAATGCTAAGGTCAGTAGAATTAGTGAAATTCTTACTTAAACATATTAACTGTCAATTGAGTGATAGTTCTGTGATTGGAAGATTTAGAGAAAATCTTACCTAAAACTATTTGATTCACCAATTGAGTGGGAGTTCTGAAGTTTGAAGAATTTATGTAATTCTCACTTAGAACCAATGAAATTTTATATTATGAAATTAAGTTTATGATAGTGAAACAATAGGATTGCAGACGATGATTGAGAACATAGTGAACTTTTGACTCAGTATCTAACGTTGAACTATCGTAGAAGTTAATTTGCATTTATGCAAAACTGAATATGCATAAATGGACATTGATTGAGAATAAAATGTCTCTAAAAATTGATAGATCATGGCATCAAAATTTATAGTAATTAACATTAATAAAGGTGATAAGTTAAATGCAATAACATTTGGTATGATAAGATTTTGAATGTATTAGAAGGACATGATATTTAGAGAGCATCAATCACGCAATAGAAAACCTTATGTAGGTCATACTACTCTATAGTATAAAGATCGAAACTTTGTTAAGTATGAGAAAAGATAGATTCTTGTACTTAAACTTTTGAATTGTTGAGTTCTGTTATAAATGATATTTTTCTCAAATGTGACTTAGCTAACATGGTTAACATAAAGTTGAGAGTTTTTGTTGGTCACACTTTTTTAGATGAGTAGTAAGTTCAAACAAATCTCTTTTTAATATATGAAAATTTTGAATGACGGTGTGGTTTACAAATTGAAGTGTCAATTTTCTCTATTGAGACTATCCGCTATGTGAGTTAAAAGACATGCAACTTAAAGTTATTAAATCTCGAGGATACACTTGTGTAGCAATGTTCTAGTTTGTATAAGACTTGAATTTTAAGCACTAAATGAGCTAGAATAAATGCAAGAAAGATGGAGAGACTAGAAAAGTGACCAAGAAGAACATATCAGATACTAAGTTAATGAAAGTGGATTTGGTAGAAGATCAATGTTATAAAGATTTAAGTGCTTCAACTATACAATTTGAATCTCTTAGCTCGAAAGCAGTTAAGTTAAAGGATATTGCACTTGAATATATTATTCTTATTGTTGTTTACGTGTCAACATTATACATATTGAAACTTCTCTTGTATGGATAGTGGATTCAAAGGTTAGAAACCCACTTGATATGATATTAAGAAGTATTTTATTCTATTGTCGAGTCCTTGATTTGATATAAAATAGATATATGCAAATAATGAAGACGAAGTGGAAGCTTATATGATTGATACTGCAACTTAGTGTTACAAAGTGGATAAACGGACCTCGCATTTGATATTAAGATAATATCAAAGACTCCACTAAACTTGATCTCAGTCGTTCTTCTAAGAGTGGTCTCTAATTTGAACTTATACGTGGTATTTATATTCGTACTCACAGTGGCGATATTTAATTATGGTTATGGATATTTGTACAATTGTTTGAGATTTTAAGTTGAGAAAATCATTCAAAGTTGTAAGTGCTAAACTTTCATTAAGTAAATCCATTCGAATTTCTTGAGAGATAGAGATTGATTTTTATATTTTCATTACATTTATATATGGATTCACATATTTCAGTTGTGCCTATGATTTTCTTAAGTTGAAAATATTGTATTTATTTAGACTTCTCTGAAGTAGAGTAGAAAGTCAGATTATGGAAGTGAGGACTCTGAGAACTATTTAATAGCGTGAATCTCTATCACGAGCTATCGGTGATCTATGTAATGAAAGAGATCCTTGTTTGATTGACTATTCCTTAATCACCAATAATTATATGGTATATTATGTAGAAGGATGTAATATTACTAAATATGATGATGTTTGAAATATGTAGTCCAATTTAAGTATTTACTTTTGGAAAGAGTATTGGTTAACTACAATGTATCACTTAACGAAATTCTCTCTATATTAATACCTTCAGAATTGTATAAATTTTGGATATGAGGACAACCAAATATGGGTTGTCTTAAACTCATAATCGATTATATAAGTTCTTGATAATGAGTTTGAGAACATAAGTTTATTAAGAACAAAAAGAATCATCGAGATACACATAACAGTCCAAAAAGATACTTAACTGATATTTTGGATGGATATTGGGTCACAAGATGTGACATTTGACATTTTTTATAGTAAGAAAGAAAATTTCGAAAAATATTATTGAAATTGATATTATATATATTTATGAACCAGTTTTTGGATACATAAGAGTTGATTTAAACTTCTAATTCAAGTGAGCGTAGCCTGATTCCGAGTGGGAGCTATCTATCAGAGTTGAAGCTATCAAAGAATTATCCAATTTCTATGAATCTTGGTTTTGAGTGAGATCTAAGAGCTGTTCAATTTCAATGATTATTGATTTAGAAAATTAGTGGAGAAATTTGAGGAAGATGATGGAAGTATATAATTTCAATCTAATTTGAGATGTGGTGGAAGTTCTAATTGGATATTATATTTATTGAGAACATTCAGATCATTAAAAAAACTAAACGGAAGACTAATAAGTTTATGATAAATAAAGCTCATTTTTTAGAAAAATGTTAGACACAATATGAGTATATTGAGTTTGATAAACCTTTTCATACCACGTGTGCTTTTAAGACCAATAATGGGTAAATGAATGAATGGATCACTACTTCCTCATTGTGTGAGACCTTGAGGTTTATATAACCTCATATATACTCTTATAACTTTTGACTGCTGCTTGATATTTTATTTTGTTATTGCTACTTTAGCATGTTGCCAATAACTATGATTGATTCGGTTTGATGTGACATGTCTAAGAAAACAGCTAATTTAAAGTTGAAGGATTCAAGTAGGAAAGGAAAACTATTTTGACCAACATTTATATTTGTTTACGTTGATCGAACAATTGTGTTTAACTATTTAGGGTTATAGAAGATAATTGTGAATGCAATGATATGATGTGGGATTCAAGTATGTTCTCTAAATATTCGAGGGATCGAAAATACTTGAATCAATGTTGAAAAATGAGTTTGGAGTATAACGAGATGTAATGTTCCTCTAGTAGAACTACTATATATCCCTAACAGATTTATAGTACTGTGAGCTTAATATTACTGGTCGGTCGCACGATCTATTTGTCGTATAAATTTTTTGTGAGATAGATCTTGAGAAAGATCTAATACGTGACATTCGTTGTCCCTTATGGCTCGGATCAAACCCATCATGTGCGAGTGGGAGATATTAGAAAAATATGGGTTGTGAGTCGCTCATGTGGGATGACCCGACCCACAAGTTATTAAAAAGGTTGGATGGAGTGGTTTAAATTTAAAGTTCAAACATGCAACTCCATATAACCACCCTTAACTCTCCATATAACCTACAATAATTATGCATTGGAAAAAGAGGGAAAAATGTGGCATGAATAATGAAGGAAAAAAATCGTATGGAAATTTACACCAAATTTGAAAAGTACTTAGAACCATATTTTAGACATGAAATCTCACAAAAATTGACACTTAGATTGTGGATAATAATTTCATTCCATTGTGATCGGGATTGGGATCATTGGAGAACAAGAAATGCGGATTTTGGAGTTTTGGAATGTAAGGTGATTCAACCATCAAAAGATCTTGACATTCGTCATTTCAAGTAAGTTTCTTGACCTGAAATTCATGTTAAAGAAAGTTGTGAATTCTTACATTATTAATAATTTATCCATATAACCACCCTTAACTCTCCATACAACCTCCAATAATTATGCATTGGAAAAAGAGGGAAAAGGTGGCATGAATAATGAAGGAAAAATTCGTATGGAAATTTATACCAAAATTGAAAAGTACTTAGAACCATATTTTAGACATGAAATCTCACAAAAATTGACACTTAAATTGTGGATAATAATTCCATTCCATTGTGATCAGGATTGGGATCATTGGAGAATAAGAAATGCAGATTTTAGAGTTTTAGAATGCAAGGTGATTCAACCATCAAAAGATCTTGACATTCGTCAGTTCAAGTAAGTTTCTTGACCCGAAATTCATGTTAAAGAAAGCTGCGAATTCTTACATTATTAATAATTTTATAAATGCAGTCGTCCCCTTCAATTCTAAATGAACGAAATTAATACTAATTCTTATATTTATTTTAGTATTTCTATTTTAATTGAATATATTGAAAGCAGCACTAAAAAACATATAGAAAGAATATTGTAATAGGCTAATAGCTACGAGATGAGAAGGTACCAAAGGTGCAATACTTTTAAAGGTGTACAAATGAACAGATCGAGTTAGACGTGCCAAATTTTCGAATTTTTATTATTTTTTGTCATTTAAAAGAATTCACTGAAAATGAGTTGAGTGAGTATAGGGTCAGATCAGGCCAAACCGATTCATAGTATGGACTTTTTAAGTCGTAAGTTTCATGACCTCGTTTGTTTGAAAACACATGGGTGACAGAGAGGTGAACAATGGAGTTTGTATTTTTGGTAATATTCATTGTAAAATTTAAAAATGACTTCTTAAAATTTTATAGAACTTGACAAAATAAAAAATAAAAATAAATAAAGCCATGATAATTCCATAAAAATAACTTCAGTAACAATTTTCCTGATAGCTCATAAAAACGACAGCCAACTTGGGGTTTGGTAGCTTTACAACAGTTCTACTCTGCACGTAACATGCAGTCTCTCATGCTGAAAATTAGATTATTTTTCTCGACGAAGTGGCTGATTGAGCCCCTGTATGACAATCATTATTTCAAATTTTTTTCTATACACGTTCATATAATAAAATATTTTATTTATAATCCCAATTTTTTTTTCCCTATTTTGAACCACATATCCTCCGAAGCTCTTTTCAAAATTCCATGGTTATCGATTGTGGAATATTTAGTAGATAATTAATTGGCTGACTGAATATGGACCGCACATCAGATTTACTAAGCTTTAGCAGTTTGCCCTTCTACCGACGAGAAAACAGTGATCCAGTGTGCGTGGGACCAATGAGCCAGCTCTCATTTTTTCAGCTACAGTCTCACAGAGTTCATGTAGGGGACAATTTGGGTCCCAGGTGCTTCTTATCTCCCTCTGCTTTTTGTACGGTCTTTTCAACGTCGACCATCATGTTTCGTCTAGTGTAGCATGAAATGAGTGCACATTAAAAACAAACACACACACACACACACACACACAATAATTTCAATTTCAAATTAAAATTAAAATTTAGAGCATGTTTATTTTGGATTAAAATCTAATTCAATATAAATCAAAATCAAAATCAAAATCAAATAATCAATATTAATCACATTTTTCATGGATCTCACGACTTTTCAACTACACATTTCAAAAATTTCTATCACAATTTACTAAAAATCTAATTTTAATTTTCACCAAACACCCTCTTAATTTATTGTTGTCAATTCAGAGCTAACTTTATACAAAATAGAATATGACGAAACGTGTTTGCAGTTTCGATAATAAATTGGGTTCTATTTGAAAAAGTTTTTTTTTTTGAAATTATAAGATGATTTAACTTTATTTTTAATCACACGTTTCATTTTATTCATATATTTTATTCACTCTTACAGATACTTATCATAAGATTCGTCACTCTATAATTTCAAAATAAATTGTCAAAAAGGGGCTGATAACGTGACGGGTATGGAATGAGTTTGTCATTCCCATCCTAGTTTGGTCATATCATTTTACCTTATCCTCATACCAGATTAAAGCGGGACTGGACGGGATCGAGACAGTGCAAGGCACGACTCTTGTTCCATTTATCGCCTCCATTTATTTATTTTGTATTTTTATTTTTTTATGTCTTCAGTTAGTAAATATTTTTTTTTTCAATTTGTTAAAAACAAGTTATATTCTCTTTAAAAATGATGATAATCTTTTATTTTTGTTTGATAAAAAATTGAAAATTGAAATTAATTTTAAACAGAGCGAATAGCGGGTGTAGACTATGTTTCCGTACCTACTTTGAAATAGTGACCCCTGTCTCATCCCCGCCTCATTTACCTAATTAGATGGGTAATTTTCATCATGTTCGTTGTCGACCTCGATGGTTTCAAGTTGAATGAATTTTTTGTCATCCATAAGTTAAACGTTAATTTCAATCAGACATTCATAATTCTATTCATTTAATACACGCATTTTATGGGAATCAAACTATTATTCCTATAAAAAAAATTAGTAATAAGCTTATCTGAATATGAATTTAATCTTGATTTTCTCTTTATTTGATTGGACAAGCAGATTGTCGGCCTAGTATTATAATTGAAGAGCTAACAACTCAATAATTCAAGAACTCAAATCCGGTTAATTTCGTACTAAAACAATTAATATTAAGTATAAAAAAATAATTAAACTTAAGTACTTAATATTTTAATTTAACAATCACAAAACATGCTTACATTGACTAAATTAGTCAGTGTCACACGAACACCCTTTTTTTTAATTTTTTTTAAGTGAAAAATTATGTTGAATTGAAAGCTCTGAAATGTTGGAAATTATGCTTAAAAGTATACCAAAGGGAACCACTCTATGTATGAAACGTGTCAAACAATTAATAATTACGCAATCAAGGATCACTACTTTCTAGTGAATTAATGATTGAAGCATCCAAAGCAATGGCCTCATTTATTTATTTATTTATTTTATTTCATAAAATGTATGATTAAAATTACTTATTGATTTTAATTTTGATTCAAATTAAAATTTTGTTTTATTGTTGTCAATTCAGAGCTACATTATGTTAAGAAAATAAATTTCAGAGCTAACTTTATACAAAATAGAATAAGACGAAATGTGTTTGTCATTACGGTAATAAATTGAGGTCTATTTGACAAAGTTATTTTTCAAGTTACAAAATGATTAATTTTATTTTTAACCACACATTTAATTTGATTCATATATTTTATCCATTTTTACCCAAACATATCATAAGATTTGTCACTCTATAATTTTTAAAAAAAATTGTTAAAAAAGGGTTGAATACGTATATTAATGTAAGTTTCATGAATGTTTATTCCTTTTTTTGTGAAAGAACAACAATATTTGAAGTTTAAACATTAACGCAAGTTACTTTTATTGATTTATTTTTCTATCCAATTAAAGTCAAACGTTGATTTCGAACATACATTTATTCCACTCATTTAGTCCACACATCTTATGGGAATCAAACTATTATTCCTAAAAAAAAAAAAAAAAAAAACTAATAAGCTTATCTGAATATGAATTAATCTTCATTTTCTCCTTATTTGATTGGACAAGTCGATTGTCGGCCTTTCATTATTAAAATTGAAGAGCTAAACAACTATTAATTCAAGAACTCAAATCCGGTAGTTTCGTACTATAACAATTAGCACTTGTTCTAGCCCCATTTTTTCCCCTTTAAAATGCATTTTAGAATAATATTTTGTTGAAAAATGTGTGATTCAAAAATAAGAAAAAAATTATAAATTTACGTGTGATTTTATTTTATTGAGAAACGTGTGGTTAAAAATAAGAGATTGAAAATATTAAAAATAATGGATACCATACAAGGGCTTAATATAAGTATAAAAAAAATATTTAACTTAAATACTTCATATTTAATTTAACATTCATAGAACATGCTTACATTGACTAAATTGGTCAGGGTCACATGAACACAATTTTTTGTGGAAAATTAGGTTGAATTGATAACTCTGAAATATTGGTAACCATGCTTAAAAGTATACCAAAGAGAACCACTCTATGTACGACACGTTTCAAACAATTAATTACTCAATCACGGATCACCACTTCTAGTGAATTAGAGGTTGTTCTTTTTGTATTTCAATTTTGTGTTTTGAATTTTGAATTCATTTTGAGTTTTGTGTTTTGAATGTTTATTTTGAGATTGTTGAAAATGTGTTCTTTTTGACATTTTGAATTTTTTTTTAATACCCAAAACGCGTTTTGAACATTTTAATTTGATTATAATTGAAAACACCCAAAACAAAATTTTGTCGTTTTGAATTTTCTTCGTAAATTTTTAACTTATTTTCAAAAATGCATTTTCGAAAATAGAAAAGAGCGCGTTTTCACTATTTTGAAAAATCGAAAATGAAAAACGACTTAAAAATGGTAAAAAGAATAGGGAGGCAGCTAATTTGGAAAAGAATGAAGCATCCAATGCAAAGGCCTCATTTAATTAATTATTTTATAATATACTTCTATTAAAAGTAATAAAATAAGACAGACCTTTACAGTGAGCTTGGTGTCCCTAATACTGTATTATTTATTTATATTATAGTAATCTTGGATTATTTAACCCTTGTTCGATGTCGATTAAAATCAAATTTAAGTAAATTTTGATAAAAAAAAAAAATTTAGTGAAATATGTGGTTGAAAAGTAGTGAGTCCCGTGAAATATTTAGTTAAAATTAATTGTTGATTTTGATTTAAATTAAAATTTGAATTATTATCCCTACCAAACAAGGACTTAATTTTGTTGCGAGGTTTCAACATGACATAACTGACTTTTTAATGAATTTCTATCTGCAATAGAAAAATTATTGCGTTTCTACTCACCAAATGTGTGGTGAGCACACGTCGAAGTGAGTAGCTAACTTTGTATTAAGCTCGAGTGCTACTTGTGTGTAACTAAAATTTGGGTAACATTTACTTCATTTAGAGCGAATTGGCTATGCTCAAAATGTAAAATTAGATAAAATTTAATTTTGAGTTAATTCTCTCAATAAAATAACATTACACGTTAACACAAAAATTCACCTTATTTTTTAACCGCGCATTATTCAAAAAACGCTATTTCAAGATCTTTTTTTTTTTTCCAAATAATGGAGCTCAAACAATGGCTTAGATATTACGTTTTGAAAATCAACGAAAGTTTTATTTTCTAGAAAGTTGTATTAATGTGTAACCTTAACAATATCGCATACTTGTTTATATTTTTAACTTAATAATCGTGTCTGGTGATGACGATATGTCTTTCTTTTATATTGAGTACAAGACATATTTATTAATGACTGAAGAACCATATTATTCCATACCGAGATTATTATCATTAAACATAATTAAAATGCGATATGAATCTAAGAACTCATAATTTCAAAATCTTGAATGACTTTTTTCGACCAAGGTCACATTATCTACAAATAACCATATCTTAGTACCCTGAAAAATTACTCAAACGAGAACCAAAATCAGTTATCATTAAATAATTAAAACCCATTTTCATTAATTACTAAGTTTAGATAATTCGTTTTTTCAGGGTAATCTGTTTCAAGTCCATCTCCTTTTACTGAGGATCCGTGGTGGTCCCAAAATCTTCATAATTTTTTAATAAAAATAATTAAATTATTAAGATATTTAGTCAATTAATTAATTTGGACCTGGATGTTTTAATTTAGTATGCCAAATAAGAAAATGAAGAAATGGTTAGAACATGTTTTCATTTGTCATTTTCTGATTATTAGAATTTAATGCTTATTGAATTCTGAGTCATGAATGAAAATAATTTATTATTTATTTATTTACTAAATATAATCAAATTCCATTTTGCCCTTGTTTGGTTTGGATTAAAATCTCAAATTGAAGTCAACAATTAATTTTATTCACAACTTTCATAAGACCCACAACTTTTCAACATTACGTTTCATCAACTTTTATAAAATCTCTACCAAACAGGGCATTGTAAAGTTGATCAACCCTTTTCATTTACATTTAATATGAAATGATACTATATATGTTTATGATCACGCCAAAATTCTAAGTGACACTGACCATTTGATTAATTTTAAATACGTTATTTCTTGTTTGGTCTAAATTAAAAATTGATAAAAATTTCAAGTCAAAATTAATAATTAATTTTAATCTCATATTTATGGGGCCCATAACTTTTAACAATACATTTCATCATTTTTTTTAATCAAAATTTAATAAAAATTTTATTTTAATCTATA
>CAIGRB010055564.1:106686-119097 GCA_903798255.1 Fraxinus quadrangulata
AAAATATATTTTGTAATAGTGTTATATTAGAAAATGCGTGATTAAAAAATAAGAAAAAGTTGAATTTGCATATAATATTATTTTATTAAAGAATGTGAAATTGAAATGAGATCAAATCACTATTTAAAAATACATTATGATGGAAAAAATATGGTTCAAACAAGGGCTTATGACTTCAAATTTTGTTGCTAAAGTCTGCTTGGTAACCATTTTAAAAATTTATTCTGGATCATATATTTGATGAGATTCATAATTTTGTTTCAAATTTTCAATTACATATTACATCGATTTTTTTTCAAAATTTATTTTTTATCTAAACTAAACTAAAAATGTGTTCACTGTTTAAATTTTAATTTTTATTAATTTATTGCTTAAAGTCTAAAGACACATTACTGTATTGTACAGTGTGCAATAATTGCACCTTCCATCCATATAAAACACCGTCAGTCATGAGTCATAATCTCTCCCGTACAAATATTTATATGCATTGATTGAAACGTGGCAACAGGTAAATTGGTACATTCCTTGTTTGAGCCCCGTTTTGAAATTAGAAATATGCTTGGTTAAAAATTAGAAAAAATAAATCGATTTACGTGTAATTTTATTTTGTCCCCGCTGGGCTCCTATTATTTCTCATTAAATTATAATTTATTTTTCACTTCGTTCTCATCAATTATACGTTTTTCAATAAAATAATATTATACGTAAACACATTTTTTCCCCTTTTAACCGCATATTTTCTAAAAAATTACTAGCCGTTTCATTATAATCTAGAATAATGGAGGCCAAATGAGCGCTTTATTGGAAAACGTGTGGTTAAAAATAAATTTTAAAATAAATAGGGCTCAAACCGCCCCTAAATTATTTTCCTTCTGCATTTCATGAACTTGAGCATGCCAAATTGGGTGTCGAGTTTAATTTTAGATGTAACTAGGAAGACATGCTTAGGTTCGAACAAGAATTATATACCAAAATAAATATCAATATGAATTTTATAAAATGTATCGTTAAAATTAATTATTGTATATGACCTCAACTTTTTAAGATTTTTATACAAGCACTAGAACAAAACTACCTAGCTCTGGCTATTGACGACAATTGGCCTGAGCCGCTTGCCTACTTGACTGGCTGGCTTGACTCTTTACATCACAAGCTAATGGTTCGAGCGAACTCGAAAAGTAATGCCCGTACACTTTGCAAACCAACCCGTGTGTTGGCTCGTAGGACCAGGAGTGCTTACAAGCCAATCTTATTTTTCATTTTTATTTAATTATGTCAAGTTTCCTAATTTTTTAATTCCCTGTTTAATTTTTCTATACCCTCTTTAAAATGAAAAGAGGAAATATAAAAAATATAAAATGAAAAGAGGAAATCAGATCCATTCATGTATTTATATTATGAAAGTATAAAAATCAGATATTTTATGAAGTTTTCTTAAGTTAGGTGTCAAAAAATTATACTTTTAAACCAGGAATGTAAAAAAAAAAAAAAAAAAAAAACTAACCCAACATTTCTTCCATCCCCACATTCTCTCAACACCACCACAACGCTCGTACCATCATCGCTATCTCGTCGCCAAATCTTTTAAAATAATAATAATAAAAAAAAATCCAATCCATTCACAAAAATATTACCATCACCATAAAAATCGATCTGCATCACAATCACTTGATATGCACCAATCAATCACCATCATCCACCTCCACCACCACTAGAAATCGAACATCAACACCTCTAACTAATGATGAGACCACTGTGTTTACAACCACTACTATCATCACCATCACCATCACCATCACCTTGGACTATAGACGATGTGGCCACCATCACTGTTACCATTATCACCATCATTGCTGAATTTTCTTGTATGATATTTGTGATTTGAGAAGTACATATAATTTCAATGGAGGTGGTTGTGTTATTTCATGGCAGCTGTGATTAACTTTATGGTGTTGGACCGATGGTACTGTTGGAAAATATATAGTGTGCATGAAGAGATACGGAGATGAAAGCAAAGAACAAAATCAGAAAATATGAGAAAATAAAAAGAAGATCAATGAGAAGATGAAAAGGAAGGCCCGAATGTGAAACCATTGTTCTCAAACTATATTTGTTCCCTCTCGATTTGAAAATGATGCTTAAAAGGATTATGACAAATGGTTTGCAGGATCAATTACGCCATGTAAAGGAATTATCACTAAAGCACAAGTGAAATTCCTCCAAAACTTTAAGAACACAAAAGAAAATTTTGAATATGGAAGAAGGGATTTTTTATTTCTATTATTGTGTGGAATAAATATGTTTCAAGAATTATTATTTTATTATTATTTTTTTGCCTTTAAACATTGATCACCTATATATAGGTCTCAATAATCTTCCACAAAATGGTGCTAAAATCAGATGAAAAGCCACCAAAATTCAAATAGCTATATTTTTTTCTCTATGCGGTCGCATAGGTTTGGCCTATGCGACCGCATAGTTAATTCAGCCACGGAGCCTATAGTCCTGGTATATAGCTATGCGACCGTATGCCATATTGAACTATGCGGTTGCATAGTTTATCATTTTGGCTTCAAAATTCATTTTTTATTCCACAACCAATTTTATTAACTTTTTGAATAATATTTTCAATAATCCCCTACTTGTTCAAAATTTAAATAAAATTTCATATTAAAAAATGTACAATACTTATACATAAGGATTATATATCTTTCGATTTGACTCCAACCATAGTGTATTTCAAACTAACTAAAGTCGAAATTAAAGGTAGCATGAAAGTTTTGAACACATAAGCATGTTATAAACATAATTCCAAAAGTTCGATAATTTTAGACATGTATATCACAAGATTCCATTAAAGACCACAAAAAGTTTCAAAACTTTACATACAAAATTCATAATTCAATTGAATTATGTAATGTCATATTTAAGCATGTATTACAGCAAAGAATTCAATCTTATGACTCTGATACTAATGTAGAAATTCATAGCATGCATAATCATAATTATGGGTCTAGAACATTTACTTGTAATGATGAATACCAAGAACTTTTGAATGACTTATTGGGAAAATCATTGTTCTTCCACACAAAGGGTTTGGACAAGAAATCAATGAACAAATGATCAAGAACATCAATTAAATTGCTTCCACTTCAATGAGGTAGACGAAAATCCGGAAATAAATAATCATCAACATCTTCAATTGATTTTCCACAAAAAGATTTGAGACAAAAGCCATGAACCAAAATCAGGAAATAAATAATCAACAACTTCATAGAAGGATCAAAAGGTTCAAACACAAAGATCGCTGTCCTCAAACAATATTTTATTGTATGAATGTATTGTTGAAAATTATCCTGTAATAAATTATAAAATAAATTAAAGAATGCCAAATATGTACTAAATCTTCTTGTGAAATTGAAGAGCGTGAAGAAATAATGACAAGTACAAATAGAAAAATACGTACAATATACGTATAAATAATTATATGCACGACGAAGATCGATGAATTTGGTGTTTAAAGGATTTCCCGACAAATGGTTTGTAGGATTTATCAAGCCTTGTAACTTAAGCACTTGTGTTTTTCTACTGAAACTTAAGAACACAAAGGAGATTTTGAATATAGATGAAAGAATATAGATTATTTGTATTGGAATGATGATTTTATCTCAATGTTGGATTTAATAATATTTTTCAATTATCTTTGTATTGATCTCATGTTATCTATTTATAGATAACCATCAATACCCACGAAATGGCGTAAAAAAATCATGGAAAGTTTGCAACTTTTCACAAATAACAACCAAAAAATTCAAATAAGGATGGCAGTTCAACGACTCTTTTTTCCTTCTATACGACCGTATGGAACAATTCCTTGCGATCGTATCGAAGAAACACACGCCAGAGCTGGAATCCTTGCATAGGTATATGCGACCGCATACCCTTTGATCTATGTGGTCGCATAGATCAAAGTTCTGGCTACCAATTTCAATTTTCATTCCAATTCCAAATTTATTAATTTTGAACAACAATTACAACAACCCTCTACTTGTTCAAAATTCAATAAAATCTCATATTCAAAATATACAATACTTACGTATAAGGATTAGATATCTTCCGATTTGAATCTAACCATAGTGTTATTCAAACAAAGTAAAGTCAGAATTAAAGGGAGTATGAAAGTTTTGAACCAATTATTCCATATGAAAATATCGGTAAGAACACACACACATGCACACACAAGTATTACGCGTTCTCAAATTCCTTAACTTGCTAATATGGCCTTGCGTTCATCATTTTCAACAAACTTTTAAGAGAAAAACTCTAATTTTCTATTGAGGCGGCACCACCTTGAAATTCATATAGGTGAAGTTCTTCTAATATATTTTTTACTTTTAAAGATATTTGTACTTGGTACTGAACTTCATTAAGAACTTGAAACCCAACCCTCATTACAGTAACAACCAGCAATATTTAATTAGAATAGGGTTATTGCGGATTACATAATGTTGAAACTATCTATATATGGAATGACTTGTTGTTACCCTTTGAACATGTGGATTACTTGTTAAGTAATGACGGGTGCCATCATTGATGGATTTTTGGTTCAAAAGTTTTAACCCAATTCTACTCGAAATAGATGCCACTAGATCTTTATTTAGAGGTTTAGTTAAATGATTCGCTAAATTTTCAATTGACTTCACATAATTTAGGGAAATTATTTCATCATTGATTAATTTTCTCATGTAGTCATGTCTAACACTCATATGTCTAGACTTTCCATTATATGCCTCGATGTATGCTGTTGCTAATGTGGCTTGACTATCACACATAATAGATATCGAAAATGTATTCTTCGATCCTGAAGGTATCTCATAGAGTAGATCCTTAAGTCACTCAGCTTCTTTCCCGATTTCTGATAATGTTACAAATTCAGATTCTATAGTTGAGTGTTTTATACATGTTTGTTTCTTTGATTTATAAGAAATAGCTCCTCCTCTAGGAGTAAACACCCAACCTGAAGTAGATTTACTGTCACCGGTGCTAGATATCCAACTAGAATCTATAAATCCTTCCAATACGACCGAAAATTTAGTGCATTGTAGACCTAAGTTCTTGATTTTCTTTAAGCACCCAAGAAATCTTCCAGTTGTCATTGCTCAGATTACTACTATTTGTAAAAGTTATATCTGGTCTTGTGCATTGAACAACGTATATAAGACTCCCGATAGCACTTGCATACTCCAATTGAGCAATTTCTCTTCCATAATTTTTTATAAGTTTTGAACTGGATCAAGAAGGGTATTATATTCTTTTATATTTAAGTGTTTGAATTTATTTATCACATTCTAAATATAATGTGATTGACTTAAATGATAACCCTTACTAATTTTAGTAATTTTGATACCCAAAATGGTATCTATTTGTCCAAGATCTTTCATCTTGAATGTGAAAGATAGAAATCTCTTCGTTACTTATATTTCCTTCATGTGATTATTCAAAATCAACATGTCATCAACATATAAACAAATAAATATCACATAATCATCACATACTTTAGAATTCAAACATTTATCTATGCTATTATGCTTAAAAACAATGAAATAATAGTTAAATCAAATTTTCCATGCCATTTCTTGGGTGCTTGCTTAAAATCGTATAATGATTTTACTAATTTGCACATCTTAAGTTCATTTTCGGGTAGAACAAACCCTTAAGGTTTTTTCATATACTCATCATTGAGATCCCCGTTCAAGAATTCTGTTTTGAAATCCATTTGATGAACACGTAAGTCTTGTACAGAAACTAATGTGAATAACATCTTAATTAATGTTATTCTAGCTACCGGTACATATGTATCAAAATAGTCTATTCTTTCTTTTTGTCGATAACTTTTTACTATTAGTCTAGCCTTAAAAGTATTGAGAGAACCATCAACATTGTAATTTATCCTAAACACCCATTTACATCCAATAGGTTTGGATCGAGATGGAAAATCGACAAGTTCCCAAGTATTGTTTGACATAATTGAATCCATTTCGTCCTTAAATTGCAACTTTCCAAAAAATGCTATTTCGAGAATTCATAGTTTCTCTATAACTTTTAGGATCGATTTTTATTTGTAGAACAAAATGAATTGTTCTTACAATATTTTTCTCACTTCTTTCTAATAAGTAGAACGAAATAAGTTGAGAGTCAATTTCATCATGTTTTAAAGACTTCTCAATTCGAGTTCTCTTACTCCTTCGAGGTTTACTAGATTCATTAACATCTTTAGAAGATGTTTCATCTTGTGTTCCACTTGAGTTTGTGATTTCTTTATTAATTTCCCTTAATTCATTATCCGAAAATAGTGAATTCTCGAATAACTCTACATTGTTGTATTCAATTATCACATTGGACTCCAAGTTCAACAATCTATATGATTTGCTATTACTAGCATCTCCAACAAATACATATTTGATGTCTTTTGGACCTAACTTGGTCCTATTGGAGTTCGTATTCTTACAATAAGCAAGGTACTCCCATACTTTAAAGTATCCAATGTTTTGTTTTCTTTCTTTCCACAATTCATAAGGAGAAACTTTAGTAAATTTCTAAGGAATTTTGTTCAATATCCTACATTCACTCAATAATGCTTCACCTCATAAATTAAATGGCAACTTAGTGTAAATTAACACGACATTTATCATTTCAACTAAAGTTCTATTTTTCTCTTTCAGCCAAACCACTTTGTTCGAGTGTCCTAGGTGTAGAACATTGATAAGTTATGCTTCGTTATTCACAAAATGAATTAAAATCACTAGAAAAGTACTCATCTCTTTTATCACTTCTTAGAGTTTTTATTTTCTTACTTAGGTGATTTTCAACTTCATTTTTATATATTTTAAATATGTCAAAGGCTTCATATTTATACTTCATTAAGTAAATATACGTATATCTAGTGAAATCATCAATGAATGTAATAAAATACCTATTTCCTCCTCTACTCATGAATTAATTCTCAAATATCCGTATGAATTAATTCTAGGATACTAGAAGTTCTTTTTACACTTTGATATGGTTCTTAATCATTTTAGATTCTATACAAATCACATTTAAATACATCATTTTCATTATATGATATTAAGTAACATTTTAACATTCTTTTCATGGTACTCTTACCTATGTGACCAATCTAGCATGCCATAATGTAAATGAATCAACAATATAAGCAAAATTAACTTTATTATTAATCAATTTGTCAACGGTACATAATTTGATCATTCATTCACAAAAATAGCATTTTTCAACATATTTCTCATTTAGGGATAATACAAGTTTATCGGAGTCATAAACACATTATACGTCCTATCTTCCTAAGATATTTCCACTAAGTTTCTATTCATATTAGGAACATGTAGCACATTTGTCAAATCAACGGTCTTGTCAGAAGTGAAGACTATATCTACTTATTAGGAACATTATGTCCAATCTTCCTAAGATATTTCCACTAAGTTTCTATTCATATTAAGAACATGTAACACATTTGTCAAAGTAACGGTCTTGTCAGAAGTGAAGACTATATCTACATTTCATTTTTCAAATACTTTGGATCGAATTTTGTTACCCATCTGAATCTCTTGTTCTCCATCCACTTCATAATAAGTTTGAATAAGGACTTATCATATGATACATATACAGTTGTACATGTATCATATCACCAACAGGGAACCTTTTCCTTGATAGTATTAATTTCTCTTACGGTGGTCATAATGTCGTCTTTCTCGACGGAGTTCACTTTTCTTTCGAAGTTGTTTCTTTTCCTATGTCGACATTCTTTTGCATAATGTCCAAGTTTTCCACACACGAAACAACCACCTTCGGTCTTCTTCTTGGACTTGTTAAATTTCCTTGAAGGCTTTCTTTTGTTGGATTTATTAGAAGGCTCGATCTTCTCTACGGAAATGACTTTTGAAATGCCTTCATAAGAATTGTCAACGCCGTTAGTAGAAACTTCAATTTATCTTGCCATCTTGTGAAGTTTGTACCATCAAAGTGATCCAACCGAATAAGGTATTGATTCATGAACTTGATCTTCATCATAGAGCTTTCATTCTTCATTGCACAAAATATATTTTGAGATTGTTGAAAAATATATATCGTGCATGAAGAGGTATGGAGATGAAAACAAAGAACAACAAATTAGAAAATATGAGAAAACAAAAATAAGATCGATGAGAAGATGAAAAAGAAGGCCCGAACACGAATCCGTTGTACTCAAACTATATTTGCCCCCTCTCGAATTGAAAATAATGCTTAAATGGATTATGACAAATGGTTTGCAGGATTAATCCAGCATTGTAAAGGAATTATCATTTAAAATTTACAAGTGAAATTCCTCCAAAATTTAAGAACACAAAAGGAAATTTTCAATATGGAAGAAGGGATTTTGATTTCTATTATTGTGTGGAATAAATATGTTTCCAAGAATTATTATTATCTTCTTGCCTTTGAACATTGATCACCTATATATAGGTCCCAATAGTCTTTCATGAAATGGTGCCAAAATCAGATGAAAAATCACCAAAATTCAAATAGCAACAGCCATAAAACGGTTATATATTTTCTCTATGTGGTTGCATAGGCCAAACCTATGCGACCACATAGTTAATTCAGTCACTGGGTCTTTAGTCCTGGTATATGGCTATGCGACCGCATGCCATATTGAACGCATAGTTTATCATTTTGGCCTCAAAATTCATTTTTTATTCCACAACCAATTTTATTAACTTTTGAATAATATTTTCAATAGGTACATGTTTACTTGTGTTTGTGGTGATTTAGGTTTTGAAGGTGGTGGTGATAGTTTATAAGTTACATCATGTAAATTATACAATGTAACAACACACTAATTTTATAGAACTTATATATCTTTTGTTTGAGCTCAATTCTATTAAAACTCATTTTCAATCATATATTTATTCAATAAAATAATTTTCCACTTTAATCCAATTTTTTCCCCCCACTTTAAGCCAAACATTTTCCAACAAACTAATAAAAAACTACTACTACAAAACATATTTTCTAAAAAAATGGGAAACAAACACACCCGTAGTGTGTAAACAATTATTGTAACTTATTAAATGCTGTATTTCTCAAAATTCATTGAAAAAAAATCACATACACATCAAAAAATTACCTACACTGTAACAAGAAAGAATTGATTTCAGCCGCACCTAAATTTTGAAATATTGTTTCTTTCATCTAATTTTTGAAATTGGACCCTCAAATGTTCCATAACTTTGCAGTTAATCAAATTGAAACCAGATCCATTGAGATATATGAGCATTGGGTAATATATAAATTAATAATTAACAAACTAAAAATAATATGAACTACACACAAAAATAATACGGGAATGTAATTTGATTATTTCACATATTGTAATATGAAATATAGAAAAATAACAAATCAGTCATTATATCACATAACACAACTGAACTTTTCAAATTCAATTTATCGAAAAATTACATACAATGCAAACCGATTAACACAATATAAAACTCTAAATTTCTCAATGGGACTTGAGTTCAAAGTTTGACAACTTGTGATCAAAATGGGTTCTTTCATTTTTGAGGGACCAAATTGAAAATTTTTGGAAAAAAGATTTAATCTCAACTTGAGAATTCATTGCGGATAATACGAATTATTTGAGAATTTAAATGCAATTTGAAACTTTATTAAAAAAGTTCAGAGACTAAACTTCAATTTAGAAAGATTTGCATGTTTATCATTTTCATACTTGAATTATAGTTTTGATTATGACTATTGAGTTATTATTTGAGTTTTACAAGCTTCACAAGTTTGATGACTAATTTGCAATTTGGTAAACTTCAAGGACTAAAATAAAATTTGAAAAAAATGTTATGATGTGATGAGTTTCGAGCCAAATAATTTGTCTAATATTAATAATATGTGTTTGGACATATATGATTTGAGAATTTTTGGAGACTGTTTGAAATTATAGACCTTATTTGAAATAATCTGAAGTCAACAAGGATTTTTGGACATTATGACATTAAATATGATTGAGAATAGTTCAAAAATTTCAATAGTACCAATTTCCTAATTTTTAGATTACGGGAAGAAGGTCAATGGATTAGAACATGACTAGCAGTTGTTCGGGGACCAAAATGTAGTTTTCCCGTAGAAGTCCAAGAGCATGGAATTTTCCCATTTCTTCGCATTTTCAAGAGCATGGAATTCTCAAAGTATAAAAATGCAAAATAAGAAATGTCATTTTGAAAATCAAAAGTGATTTCTTCAAAGTGTAAGCAAATATTTATATGGAATTTTACTCTACATATTTCTACGTTCTAGAAAGTCAAGCAATCAACAAAAAATGTAAAAGTAAGACATGTTTATAACCTCAAGTTTCAGGTTTTGTTATTATAGTTTGAATAATGTGAATTTAGGACCCTAAGTTTTGAGATTGAAATTAACTCAATTTTTTTATGTAGCGCTACAAATTGGAACATTTGAGTTGGAGATTGAAGTGGTCATGTTCTTACTATAGATTCTTGAGGTGGTCTAAAGTTTGAGATTGAAATGATCATTACTTGCTCGAAACGATTGTAAATTTGTTTATATTATTATACTTGATATCATTGCATGAATTCAAGTTTGTGCTACTCAAATGAATAAATTTTATGGGTACATGATCAATGTGGAAAGTGTTTGATCAAAACACTAGGAGATGGTGATCATATTAAGTAATATCAAGAAGTAAGTTTTATAAATCAATAATTTTAATAGAAAATATGATTTTGAGTTTTATGCGATGTAGTGTATTTTCGCAACATACTGTTTCGAAATTATGATATAATATTATGCTATTTCCCGTGTAGCAATATGTTGTTACAAGTCATATTTATGAATAAATTATATTAACAAAACAAGTTTATCTTTGGTGTAGGAACTTTTCGACTTAAAAAAGACTATGATTTATAAGTATGTTGTTTGTGTATTGCAACGAGAATTGTCTTTTAGATAAAGTTTGGGTTATATACTTGTACTCTGTTTTATGTACAACTTCGTGTAAAAATAGAGCATGTAGATTTCATATTGCTTGTCATATTGAAACCTTGTATTACGAGAATAAGTATTGTGTTGCAAAATCATGTTGAGTATGCTGCTATGCCCATCAATTGCTAAAATATGCATTACATGGTAATGCGAGCTTACTTCACGTTATCTTTTTGATATGTACCAAATTTATGTTACAAGTCACAACATGTAATATAAGTTCATATCATTTTTTATGTGTTGATATGTATTTAACTGTTTTAATTGTGATTTAGTTGTACTTTGTAAAAAGTTATAGGACTCTATTTGTAATTTTTTTAATTGCTTTATCACTTTCTTTTATTTGTGTTTATTTAAAGAGAATGACAAATCTGTCATTTATTAATGTCCAAGTTGGAGGGAAGAACGAGTTTTGCTACATAATTAAAAGGTTGTAGATGTATTATACTAAAAAGAGTTACGAGTATATATACTATATCACAAAGATTGAGGACGAAAAGTGTAAATTTTTCTAATAATACGACCCAAAAATTTAGATCAAACATATTTTTAACATAGCCAATAAATATATGATTTTAACATGATAGTCATAAACACGTCTTGATATGGAAGACAATTTAATATACTTAACGAATTGAGATATGAATTGGACCAGTCTAAAAAAAGACGTTATCCTAAAAGAAATTTCATTTCAAGACTAGTTTTTAATCAATTATTGAGATTAAATTTATTTTGACTCACAAACTATGTCCATGTAAAATTCTATATGACGACTCCTCTAAGTAGAAATTAAAGAACTTTAAAATCAACCTTCCCCATAAAATAAAATTAAAAAATTAAAAATGAAAATAAAGTTCAATGGACTTAAATACAATACTTAGAAAGCAGTCCAGCTTTTCCACCGCTAGAGGGCATTTTAGTCATTGTGATGAGAAAACAAGGTTGCCTAATTTATTTCTTATTTTTCTTTTTTACTTTTGTTTGATGAGAAGGGTTTTCTCCTTTTGATCTCTTATCGAACCACATTATTTTGGAAAAATGTATTTTGAAATAGTAGATTGATGAAACATGTGTGGTTGAAAAAGAAGAAAATGTTATTGATACGATAGAAAATATTATTTTATTGAAGAATATATATGAGTAGAAGAATGAGAATGAAAATTTTAATATAGATCAAATAGTGGCTTAGTTCTTATCCTTAAACAAAAGATTTGTACTAGTAATAATAATGATTTATTTATATTTCACCAAATTTGATTTATTTTCGCTATCTTTTTTTTTTAAGGTGAAGATTATCGATTTTTATTAAGATTACTAACATCATAATAGTTTCAATACTTTTTT
>CAIGRB010055564.1:119802-135528 GCA_903798255.1 Fraxinus quadrangulata
TCCGCCTCCCCCCTTCTCTCTCTCTCTTAAATTTACATCTTTTGCATAATTTGCAAAATTCAAATATCAATCCTTGTCTATCTGTCTCTCTTTAAAATTTATTTTTGCCCTTTTTCTTTTCTCTAGAAAACACACAGTATACACACTTCTTCAACCCTCGAGTAATTTGATTCTGTGATCCACACACCAAAGCCTGCTACAGCGCATTATACAAAGAGAGTGTGAGGAGAGACCTTTATCACAAGACAGAGGGTTTCTCTCAAGAAAAGAAATCCCAAACACCCGAAAACCAAAAAAAGACTCCTCTCTGTCATAACCCACAATATCCCACATTCTTCCTCTAAAATGCTATAATATTCTGGTTCTTATGCGCCTATAAATGTATCGTTTTCAGTGATAGATTACTTTCTTTGATGTGTGCAAATGGGGTTTGAGTGATTTTTCATTCTGCCCTTTCTTTTCTTGATTGTGAAGGTACTGTGAAACCGTGTCTCTTGTGTGAAAGTTGAAGAGAAGGAGAGGCTTTGAGGGTTCTGTTTTGGGATGTATACTAAAGGGAGGTTGGTGGCTGGTTCACATAAAAGGAACGAATTTGTTCTCATCAATGCTGATGAGATTGGAAGGGTAAGGACTTAATAATGCTCTTGTTTTTGCTATTTTTACTTTTAACTCTCCTGAGGTTGCAATTTGCAACTCCATTTATTGTTCAAGTATGTTCATTGTTGGGTTTCTGGAGGTGCTCTTTTGCTCATTTTCAATTAAGCAGTGTTGTTACTGGGTGAAGTGCTTAATTTTTCTTTTTAATTCTCTACTAATTCCTTAGCGCGATTTTTAAATGGAAGCTCAATTTTCTAGATCTTTTCAGCGAGTCTTCTTTTACTGCCTTATTATTTGTTTTGGGCAAAGCCATCATGGAAAACATTTTCTTCATATTTTCGCTTTTTTCCTTTTATTTGACCTTTTTTATCCAAACTTAATGCAAAATCTGGGGTTAATTGAAATGAAGTTCTTTTAGCCCTCTTTCAACTTTTTAGATTGGAGCCAGTCAAACTTCAGCTTGTATCTTTTAACTTTGTTTTATTACACTTACTTTTAAATATTTTTGTGAAGTTTGTGAGTGATAATGCATTGATTTTAGTTGTATGAATTCTTGAAATTGCCGGATGTGATGCTAATTCGTCTATGGTATGCTTTGATGGCAGGTGACTTCTGTGAAAGAGTTAAGTGGGCAGATTTGTCAGATTTGTGGAGACGACATAGAAATTACGGTTGATGGGGAGTCTTTTGTTGCCTGTAATGAATGTGCATTCCCTGTTTGTAGAGCTTGCTATGAGTATGAAAGGAGAGAGGGAAATCAAGCTTGCCCTCAATGCAAAACCAGATACAAGCGCATAAAAGGTAACTGACGCTTCTTGTCATTTACTTAACTTTATTGTTTGTTCATTTTACTTCAATTAGAATGCTACTTAATTTTCAGGGAGTCCCAGAGTCGATGGTGATGAAGATGAGGATGGATTTGACGATCTAGAGTATGAATTTGATTATAACAGCAATGAAAGAAGAGATCCACAGCAGATTGCAGCAGCTCCTCTCTCGGCTCACCTTAATATTGGCCGAAGTGCTTCTGGAGTCACTGTTCCATTGCAGTGGGATTCCTCAGTGGTTGCTTCGGAAATTCCTCTCCTCACTTATGGACAAGAGGTAGTTGGAGGCTCAATCTTTTTCTTATCTTGTTCAGTGTTTTGTTAGTATAGTTTGTGAGTTACAATTTTTTAAAGAAAAAACACATTTTATGAAGGACGATACCATTTCTGCGGACAGTCATGCTCTCATAATTCCCCCGTTAAATGGGCGTGGAAAGCGAATCCATCCGGTGCCATTCTCCGATTCTTCTATGTCTAGTAAGTTTATTTAGATGCATTGTGTAATTCGATGACTATTTACCAAGTCAGAAAGTTAATACATGTATGATAATGGCAGTGCCACCCCGTCCAATGGATCCAACGAAAGACTTGGCTGTATATGGATATGGTACTATTGCATGGAAGGAAAAAATGGAGGAATGGAAGAAAAAACAAAATGAAAAACTTCAAGTAGTTAAGCATCAAGGATATAAAGATGATGGAGATGATTTGGAAGATCCTGATTTACCCAAGTAGGCCCATCGTACCTGTTTATTGTAGTGTTTTTTTGTAGATATTTGTTCTATTATTTATAAGTGATTTGACTTGCACACTTTTAACCACTACATTGTATATGTAGCTTTCGTGAACGATATTATTATCCTGAATTGTAGGCTGACCTATGTATGCTATATTCCTTCAATAACATGGAAGGATTCCATTGAAAAACTTCAATTAGATAATATCAATACACAATATATTATCTCTTGATGACGTGAACTTATGTTACCTTATTCAGCTACTCTGCAGCTGCATTATCTAAAAATTCTTTGAAATTTCTCTTCCTATTTTGGCATCAATGCCTCCCTTTACTAGAGTAATAGTCATTCACCAATGGTATCTATTTGTTCGTCATTTCTATTGAAATCCCAAATATAGAATTTAATTGCAGAAAAGCTGTGGCATTGCTACAGCTGAATATTTGCCTAGATTATCAGCAAAAATGAGCAACCAGCATTAAGTTGGGTTATATTGCATTTGATGATCCCTGTGGATGCATGGAGTGGAATTGAGATAAGTGTATATTTTGTCCGTTTGGGGCCTTGTGTAGAGCAAGAAGCCTTCCTCGTAATCAATTAAATAAATTCAACATCAGATTTATAGATGATAAATCTTTCATTAAATTTTATTCATTAACCATTATATACAAGGACTGGCCATGCATATTTGATTTCCCAGTCACTTCTACTTTTAAGTTTTTATTTATGTTGGGAAGCATGTGAATGTATGAGTATATACTTCGGACTGTTTCCTGCAGTTCTGGTGGGTTAATGGAGAAATATGGAGTTAGGTTGCCTTAGGCTTATGTAGTGTAACGTCAATGATATTTTCATGCCATGCATGGATTTGACACCCACACGCTCTTTTATTTAGATAATCAATTCTGGAAAAAGTATTTAGATTCTCTACTTCTTATAGACTTATTTGATTTATTGAATTTCCTTTTTATCCTTTTTTACAGGATGGATGAAGGCAGACAACCACTTTCAAGAAAGTTACCGATTTCTTCAAGCAAGATAAACCCTTACAGATTAATCATTCTACTAAGAATTGTGATTCTAGGGTTGTTCTTTCACTACAGAATTCTCCACCCTGTCAATGATGCATATGGATTGTGGCTCACTTCAATTATATGTGAGATATGGTTTGCCGTATCATGGATATTTGATCAGTTTCCTAAGTGGTTTCCAATTGAGCGAGAGACATACCTAGATAGACTCTCACTAAGGTATATAGTTTTTTCTCGCTTTCCTACACCCACATTTGCTACTATTTATTGTGGCCATCCGTCTCTAGTGTTATACAGTCGTAGATTCTGATTCCGAGATCAGTGATGAACCAAATACAAATTAGAAAATGAACAAAGAACAAACATATTAAGGTGGTTCAGCTTCAATGTGGGAACTACATCCTCTCACCACTGCAGTAGCAATTTTATAACGGAGATCTTACACTTTTCAGTCCTTCTCCATGCCCAGAGTAAAACTGTCCTCTCAGATTCCTTTATATAATGCAGGAAGATTAGTCAGTCCGCTGTCTACGGATAAGTCAACAATATAACTAGTCTCTACACTATCCAATATCTAATTTTCTTCCTAGTTTTGTATCTGAGTTACCTCAAATTCAACTTTTCTACCAGGTATGAAAAAGAAGGGAAGCCCTCTGAACTGGCTGCCGTAGACATATTCGTAAGTACAGTGGATCCCTTGAAAGAACCTCCGCTCATTACTGCGAACACAGTTCTCTCCATCCTTGCTGTGGATTATCCAGTCGACAAGGTTGCATGTTATGTCTCAGATGATGGGGCTGCCATGCTAACGTTTGAAGCCCTTTCTGAGACATCCGAGTTTGCCAGGAAATGGGTTCCGTTTTGCAAGAAATTTAACCTAGAGCCTCGGGCTCCAGAATGGTACTTTGCTCAAAAGGTTGATTATTTAAGAAACAAGGTCGATCCAACGTTTGTTATGGAACGCCGTGCAATGAAGGTATCTCACTTCTTCCTTTGATCTATTTCAAAATTTTGTATTATTTTCTTTTTATTTTTCATTAGTTTGTGCGATATGAAAATTGCACAAATATGTAGTGTCTTCAAAAAAAGAAATAAATAGGTTAATTTACGTATGAATCTGATTCATATTGTTGCATTCAGCCTCTTCAGTATAGCACTCAGAGAACCTCACGACTCATCCTCAGAGTGAAGTCGGCTTTCGGTTTTAACTTAGTCAACATAAATTCATCTGTAATAATTGTTTTGGTGCAGAGGGAATATGAAGAGTTCAAAGTTCGAATAAATGGATTGGTTGCCATGGCACAGAAGGTTCCCGAGGAGGGTTGGACAATGCAAGATGGAACTCCATGGCCAGGAAACAATGTCAGGGACCATCCTGGAATGATCCAGGTATAAGGGCATTTCTTTGAGGATAACACAAAAATGAAACATTGTGTTGCCAAAAAAAAAATGATACTAAATTTTATGTTTGCAACAGGTGTTCTTGGGACATAATGGCGTTCGTGATATTGAGGAGAATGAGTTACCTCGTCTCATTTATGTTTCTCGTGAGAAGAGGCCTGGATTTGAGCACCACAAAAAAGCTGGTGCCATGAATGCTTTGGTAACTTTCTACCCTCGACCACCCACCTTTCCGCTTGCACTAATAATTTTTCTTTTTGTGACAAGCATGTTATGCATTTGGTTATCTGATTCATTATTTGTAACGACTGTAATTCTAGGTGCGGGTGTCAGCAGTAATCTCGAATGCTCCTTACCTACTTAATGTTGACTGTGATCACTACATAAATAACAGCAAGGCTCTCAGGGAAGCTATGTGTTTCATGATGGACCCTCAAGCTGGAAAGAAAATATGTTATGTGCAATTTCCTCAAAGATTTGATGGAATTGATAGACACGATAGATACTCGAACCGCAATGTTGTCTTTTTTGATGTAAGTTCCTAAGTTTTCATATATAAAATTACTAATATGGTTTGTAAAGTTGTATATTGAAAAGGCTTGTTTATCTTAATTGAAACCAGATAAATATGAAAGGGCTTGACGGGATCCAGGGTCCAATTTATGTTGGAACTGGGTGCGTCTTCAGGAGGCAAGCACTTTATGGATATGATGCCCCAAAGAAGACCAAATCCCCTGGAAAAACATGCAATTGTTGGCCGAAATGGTGTTGCTGCTGTTTTAGATCGAGAAAGAAGAATAGGAAAGGGAGATCGAAGGATATATGGAAGACAACGAAGGGGAGGGAAACTTCATCTCAAATTTCCACGCTTGAAAATATTGATGAAGGAATTGAAGGTAGTAACAAAATTGATACTGAAGGGTTATTGACATTAATTTTAGATCTGTTCTGAGACTTTATGGTGAACACCATAAAGTTTATGCCATTTGATATGTAATGACGACATTTTCTGCAGGAATTGATAGTGAAAAATCATCCCTAATGCCCCAGATACAATTTGAGAAGAAGTTTGGACAATCATCCGTTTTCATTGCTTCAACACTCCTAGAAGACGGTGGTGTTCCTCCAGGGACAACATCTGCGTCGCTCTTAAAAGAAGCTATTCATGTCATTAGTTGTGGTTATGAAGATAAAACAGAATGGGGAAAAGAGGTATGGAACAATTACTTAAAAAGTTCCTTTTTTTTGATGTTTTGCTTTAGCAGTTGGGTTTATGCATTGGTTCTAAAATTGCGACTCTACCAGGTTGGATGGATTTATGGATCCGTTACTGAAGATATCTTAACCGGGTTTAAAATGCACTGCCATGGCTGGAGATCAGTGTACTGTATACCCAAAAGGCCCGCATTTAAGGGGTCAGCTCCCATTAATCTTTCTGATCGTTTGCACCAGGTCCTTCGATGGGCCTTGGGATCAGTTGAAATATTCTTGAGTAGACACTGTCCCATTTGGTATGGATATGGGTGTGGCCTAAAACCACTTGAGAGGTTTTCGTATATAAATTCAGTCGTTTATCCATTGACATCACTTCCTTTGATTGCTTATTGCACCTTGCCAGCAGTTTGTCTCTTGACCGGGAAATTCATCGTCCCTGAGGTGAGCCCCTACCAAGACAAACATATACATTGTGTGCTGTTATCAAATCTGTTTACCTTTTGAACTTCTTATCTTGTATAACTGGATCTTTTAGTGAGCATGTTTCTTGGAGGATTTACCTGCTTTTTATAAAGATTGTGAGACACGAGTTTAGTGGGATATTTTGATCGCTATAAAATATATCCAGGAAAATATAGAACACGATAAAAAGAGAGATAACTGAACAGAAGTGTTTTCTATATCCAAACAGAAAGAAATGTTTAAATTTGAGGCGGATGGGAAAATCTGGAGGGCGGGGGCGTTAATCTAAACGCAAATAGAAGATTTGATAATTGAAAACAGATAAACACGGGTTATGCTATTTATTAAAAAAATTTCTTATGCCATCCTTGAATAATTAATCAAATGGGACAAATTATTAGGTACATATCTGAATCAGAGTCCGAAGGCTGTTGAAAGTATTGCAGGGCGCTTGAAATCAAATCCTTGAATGTGAAATTGTCTACCATAAACGTTGATGATTTTTAAGCTATCCAAATTAGAGAGAAATGGGATATTATTGGAGCTTTCTAGCTTTCTTTGCATTTTAGCTTACTCATTTCTTGTACTGTCTGCAGATTAGTAACTACGCCAGTATAGTGTTCATGTCCCTTTTCATTTCAATTGCTGCAACCGGCATTCTTGAGATGCAGTGGGGTGGTGTTGGCATCGATGATTGGTGGAGAAACGAGCAGTTCTGGGTGATTGGTGGTGCCTCGGCGCACCTTTTTGCTCTTTTCCAAGGACTTCTCAAGGTGCTGGCGGGTGTCAACACGAACTTCACTGTTACATCCAAAGCAGGCGATGACGGAGACTTTTCCGAGCTTTACCTTTTCAAGTGGACATCATTGTTAATCCCTCCCATGACTTTGTTGATTATTAACATAATTGGGATCTTAGTCGGGGTTTCAAATGCCATAAACAATGGGTACGAGTCGTGGGGACCTCTATTCGGCAAATTATTCTTCGCATTTTGGGTGATTGTCCATTTATACCCCTTCCTCAAAGGATTTATGGGAAAACAGGACAGACTTCCCACCATCATTGTGGTATGGTCGATTCTTCTTGCTTCTATCTTATCACTGCTATGGGTACGGATCAACCCATTTCTTTCAAAAGATGGAATTGTATTAGAAGTTTGTGGGTTGGATTGTGATTAGATATAGAAGTTACAATATTGCTGGGTTCTGGTTTCATCTATTGCAATGTTGCTCAGGAACAACAAGAACAGAAACAAATATTGGGGCGAAAAACCAGACACCTGGAAGTGGTCACTGATGAGAATCAGGAGTGTACATAATTCAGTTGAAACAAGCTCTTGATGTTTTGTTTGTAGATAAAAAAGCTGTGATATATATTATATTAGTTCTTTGGATAAATTTTGTATTCTGAAAAGTGAAGAAACTCATAAACTGTAATCCCAAAAGATCGTTTAGTTTTTATTATTATCTTCAAGGCATAAGAGTTTAATTAGGAAAGAGATATAAAAATGGTAATTGTAAGGAAAAAAAAAAGGTAATTAAAGCATAAGAGTTTTCTTAGGAAAGATATATAAAAATGGTTCTTGTAAGGGAAAAAAAAAAAGGTAAAGAAAAATACTTGCTTGAAACTGGAGCTATGGCCTTGTTTTCAGTCGCTTTATTTTTTCTTTTCTATTTGTGATAGTGTCATAATAGCAAATCATATTCATTTTCTCATCGAAGGACTCAAGCCAGCACAAGATTTTCCTTGCTCTTGCTCTGATACGTTGAATCATTTTGTTATTTAGTTTAAACAGTTACAAAAAGAACACATTTATTTATTTAAATTTAATATTCAACATATAAAGCGCAAATTGAAATGCTTACATTGATATACACTACGGGATCTCAATGGATTTCAGTTTCGAGAAGAGCATCTCTAATGGAATGCAACTCATTAACAGCATCAGAAATTTTCATTCTTTCTCTTGGTGAGGTGACTGAGCAACTCACTCCAACTCTAAAAACAGAAATCACACACTTTTCAATTTTTCTATTTCCCATGAAACCATGATCTTCATGGCTTCTTATGTTTTTAATAGTATCCACTTGTCTGTTGTGAAAAAGCACGGGATCAGCAATTTCTTCAACTCCGTTAGGCAAAGAATCTTGAACAAAAGTATGCAGATTGTAACCATCTGTGAACATTTCATCAGTAGGCCTTTTTCCAGTGAACATTTCTAACAGGAGAATGCCAAAGCTGTACATATCACCATATGTTGACAGTTCATTTCTCATCCCATATTCTGCAATGAACCAGAAGAAAATGTTTCGAACATTCAGATTCCCAACACAAAAATAAATTGATATCCAGAAAATTGAGAAGAATGTAACTCATAAAAAACTCAATGAAATGGGAAGTACCGGGAGCAGTGTATCCAATCGTTCCTCTAACAAGACTAGAGCTTGTTTGATTTATCGAAAAGCTTTGAGCGTCTGCAGAAAGAAACCTTGCCAACCCAAAGTCACCTACATGGGCGACTAATTCATCGTCTAGTAGAACATTGCTTGGCTTTAGGTCACAGTGAATTATTGGAGTTTCACAGTGTAGATGAAGATAAGCAACTGCATAAGCAATGTCAATGGCAGTGTTAAGTCTCTGAAGAAGGTTTAGGCTTTTAATTTCCACAAGAGTAGAATCCTTCGAATGCAACCAGTCCTCGAGACTCCCATTAGCCATGAATTCGTATACCAATGCCTTGAAGTCATTACCTTGAAGATCAACACCCGAGCATGCAGTAAGTACTTTAACAAGATTCCGATGCCTAATATTTCTCAAGGCTTCACATTCAGCTATGAAACTTTTCAAAGCTCCACGAGTCGAGAGATTCAGCACTTTTACAGCGACTGATGTTCCATCTTGACCAATAGTTCCTTTATATACCGATCCATAACTTCCGGCTCCTAGTAAATTGCCTGCTGAGAATCCATTTGTAGCTTGGAAGAGAGTGTGATAGGAAACATTCCACAGCGAATTGTGAGGAGAATCCGAAGAGAGAGGCACTTTTTTAGATCTTCGTAAACAATTCAGGACGAGAAAAACAAGAATCACACTTATTACACCAAGTAGGACAGCTGCCGTAGAGATTACAATCTTAAACCTGAAACTCAACCTCGACTTCTTAGAATATTCGGCTTTGCATTTGGGAAGTTTAAGGTCAGGTATACCCCCACAAAGTTTTGAGTTTCCAACTACTGAAAATGCAGTTGCATTCTTGAATACGCCTTCTTCTGGTACAGTACCATCAAAGTCATTGAAAGAAAGGTTCAATGCTCGAAAGTTGAACACTTCGAAATATTTTGGTATTTGGCCATCAAAATTGTTATGCGAAAGATCTAAAATTTGAAGTCCCCTCAGAGAACTGAAAGTCGAAGGAATATTCCCAAGAAATGAATTTCCTTTTATAGCTAGGAACTCCAAACTTCTGCAGCTACCAAGAGTATTCGGAACTTCACCAAAAAAGTTGTTGCTCGAGACATTAAAATACTCGAGATTTTTAAGGTTTCCAATTTCCGCAGGAAGGGAACCATTCAGTTGGTTTTGAGAAAGATCAAACGTTCTTAAGGAAGAAATGCTGAAAACTTCTCTATCAATAGGACCAGACAGGTTATTGTAAGAAAGGTTCAGTTCCAATAGGTTTTGGAAGTTTCCCAAAGTTGATGGTATTTCACTGCTAAGATTGTTTTCAGACAGACGAAGATAGACTATAAGACTCAAATTTCCTATAGACTTTGGAATTTTGCTTGAAAAACTGTTCTGGGATAAGTCTAAAAGTTGTAACTTCTGAAGTTTTCCAATTTCAGAAGGGATAGTACCTATGAATTTGTTGTCATTCACTCGAAAATCTTGCATTTTGATTAAATTTCCTATCTCAGTTGGGATTCTTCCTGTAATCTGATTGCTTGTTAGGTACAACCTTGTAAGGGTATTCGAAAGGTTTTTAAATGATTCAGGCAGTGCTCCTCCAAAATTATGATAAAATTTCCTATCTCAGTTGGGATTCTTCCTGTAATCTGATTGCTTGTTAGGTACAACCTTGTAAGGGTATTCGAAAGGTTTTTAAATGATTCAGGCAATTCTCCTCCAAAATTATGATAAAATTTCCTATCTCAGTTGGGATTCTTCCTGTAATCTGATTGCTTGTTAGGTACAACCTTGTAAGGGTATTCGAAAGGTTTTTAAATGATTCAGGCAATTCTCCTCCAAAATTATGATAAAATTTCCTATCTCAGTTGGGATNGTCATTCACTCGAAAATCTTGCATGTTGATAAAATTTCCTATCTCAGATGGGATTCTTCCGGTAATCTGATTGCTTGTTAGGTACAACCTAGTAAGCGTATTCGAAAGGTTTTTAAATGATTCAGGCAATTCTCCTCCAAAATTATTATCGTGCAATGCTAAACTTCCTAAATTCGTTGCATTAATTAAGGTCGAGATGAAACTTAATTCATTTGATTCTCCTTTTCCAAGAGGATTCCCTGAAAGGACTAAAACACCAAGCTTATTCAACTTTTGGAAACTAGGCACTTTCCCAGACAGATGATTGTAACCTAGATGAAGATATCTAAGGTTCGACGCATTGGACAAAGAAACAGGAATTGATCCAGTGAATTGGTTTACTCCAACACTGAAAAATTCAAGAACGGGAAGAGTGGTAACTAAATCTGAAGGAAGAGTACCTTGAATTTGATTAATAGCCAGGTCAAAAATCGAAATGTAAGAGAGATTGAAGATTGAAGAAGGTATAATACCTTTCAACCTGTTTTCACCGAATGCTAGAAGTTCCAACCTTGTCAGTAGGCCTAATGCATCCGGGATTCTCCCCATGAGATTGTTCGAGCCTCCATATAATCGTGTGAGGGATGACAGATTTCCGAAAGTAGCCGGGATTTCACCAGTAATGTTGTTCTTACTAATGGAGAACAATTCCAGTTTTGACAGGGAACCAAAAGAAGAAGGAAGCTTTCCAACAAGTTTGTTGTAAGAAACTCGAAGCCAAACAAGGTTACTACAATTTGATATAGCTGCAGGAATTTCACCCTCAAGTGAATTATTGCTGACAGAAAAATGTTCAAGTCTATGCAGCCTGCCAATATCCGAGGGAATTTTTCCTGTGAAACTGTTATTATCCAGGTAAAGAAACCTTAAAAAGCTCAAGTTTCCAACATAAGGCGAAACAAAACCTGTTAAATCTTGATTCACAAGGTTAAGTCCAATGANAGTCTATGCAGCCTGCCAATTTCCAAGGGAATTTTTCCTGTGAAACTGTTATTATCCAGGTAAAGAAACCTTAAAAAGCTCAAGTTTCCAACATAAGGCGAAACAAAACCTGTCAAAATTTGATTCACAAGGTTAAGTCCAATGACTCTTTGGTGTCTTTGGCTGCACGTAATGCCATTCCACTTACAGAAGTGTTTCGATGCATTCCACGAGTTCATATATTGTGAGGGATCATTAATCGCGCCTTTGAACGCAATCAACGCCTGGTGATCGCTGTTGTTGCTCGGGTGCATTGCACAAAGTGTGCAAGAAAAGCCTGAGGAGAAGATTAGCAGGAAAAAGTTGAACAATGTTGGATTGGCATGTATGCTGAAATGCTTCATTGAATTCTGCTATTCCTTACAGTGTTTTCTTCCCACTATTTTTTGACTTTGGGGCTGATTTGTGATGATCGGTGTTTGGTCTACTGGGGAATGAAATAAATAGACGTGCATTGGTATAAATAAGTTGAGGATAGGGGGATGCTGAAGACCAGTCAAAATAAGCAAGTGATGTCCCTTGTCCAATAGCTTACTTATTTTTTCTAGACGTGGTGTTTAATGTAGTGATATGCCAACATCGATTGAGTCCCTCCCTATGTACAAATTGTTTGATTGACTTTGTTTTACCTAAATAAATAAATAAAAAATCATTTTTTCATTTAAATTTTTATTTTTGAAGTATTTGATTGACATTTTCCCATAAAAAATATTTTTTAATTTTTAGTTATGTGACTATATTTTACTAAAAAAATAAGAAAAATATTTTCTTTATGGAGATGTGATTTTTATTTTTCAGATAATTCACTCACACACTTTCTCTCTCATCTACTAGTCAATAAAAAATTGATAAGTATATTATTTTATAGGTTGAAAATTAAATTGTTTAACCATATTTAATTAATAATTTACATATAAATAAGTTCTAGACAATTCAATTGCTTAAAATTTATTTTCTTTTCATATAAATTTCATGCTCGTAATCAAACGAACCATAGTGTCACATTATTATGAAAATTGTGCAAATGTCAAGTATATGAAAGGTAGAGCATTGAAAATACTTATTAAGTCCTTATTTGACAACCACTAAAATAATTTTTTTCTTAAACTCATTTTCAACCACACATTCTCAAAAATAAAATATTCTGCATGCAAATTTAAAATTTTTCAATTTTTTTATCCATTTAAAAATCACTATTCTAATACTCATTTTTCCTAAAACCCTATTTTATTAGTTGTCAAACAGGTGCTTAGAAAAGAGTAGTTATAATTTATTCTAACTTTGTTGAATAATATGTCAATGGCACTACGGCGGGAATATATTTTTATCGTTGAAATTGAAAAAAAGTAAAATATTTTTGTTTTTACCATCACAGTTATAATAGAAAACAAGTAAACAAAGCATTGAGTAAATTCTAATTGTGGGAAAATACTGAAATCCTACGTTAACCACAAAATACCACAGAAGGAGAAAGTAGGAATTGAAGTCAAAATATGTTTTTTTCATTTTTTTTTTTTGAAACCAATTATGTAAAAGAAAATAAATACTTTTATTGTGAGAAAAATGTTTTTTGCAACGATTACTTGAAATATTATACCTTAGACACCCGCTCTCAAGAATCATAACTCTTTCGTAAAATTATAAAATTTAAGTAAAAAAATTTTTTGGACAGTCATATTGTGCATATATATATAAAGTGTGCTCATGTAGCCAGTCATGTGGCACTTTGCACCATATTGATCTAGGCACCAACTCTAGAAGAAATATGATTTATACTACAACAGGGTTTGTGTTGGTCAATGTCAAACTTAGTCTGCCCTCACGAGCATGACGCAGTGATAAAATAGAAGGGTTCTTTACGAAATATTGAAGATTCGAATCCCCACGACAGTTGAAAGACAACATTTAAATGTTGAAAGACAACATAAATGTTGGAAGACAGAGGTCCATATGGAGGAGAACCGTCGAATGTCCGGCTCAAGTGTATATAATTTGCGACTGCATCCGAATTAACCCAAGTGTATATAAGTTTGGACATCTGAGTCATAAAAAAAAAAGGTCTAACTTAGTCTATGTGGACATTTAAAATGACATTCAAAATAGCCATTTTGAGCAAGTACGTTTGGTCAAGCTTGAGATAGTCCTTTTAACCAATCTTGAAAGAATAAATTGATATTTAAATATGAACAAAATAAATATTAAGCCACAAATATCGAACAATTCGGACACTCATCGTCAAATACTCACCATATAACAAATTCAACTTAAGACAGTCGTATTTTCATTACCAAATGACAGTTGGCTGAATTCCGTGAAACCATTTTATAGAAATTCATTGATATTTTCTTTTTATAAAGCAAACTCTCTCAAATTATGATAGAAGATATGTCTATCTAGAAGAAATAACAACTCGATCTCTATAAAAGGATAACCTAAATCCTATTGGTTAAAATAATCCATGTCTTCATCTCAAAGGAACTTTGACAATATACAATATTTAAGTCTATGCAGCCTGCCAATTTCCGAGGGAATTTTTCCTGTGAAACTGTTATTATCCAGGTAAAGAAACCTTAAAAAGCTCAAGTTTCCAACATAAGGCGAAACAAAACCTGTTAAATCTTGATTCACAAGGTTAAGTCCAATGACTCTTTGGTGTCGATGGCTGCACGTAATGCCATTCCACGTACAGAAGTGTTTCGATGCATTCCACGAGTTCATAAATTGTGAGGGATCATTAATCGAGCCTTTGAACGCAATCAACGCCTGGTGATCGCTGTAGTTGCTCGGGTGCATTGCACAAAGTGTGCAAGAAAAGCTTGAGGAGACGATTAGCAGGAAAAAGTTGAACAATGTTGGATTGGCATGTATGCTGAAATGCTTCATTGAATTCTGCTATTCCTTACAGTGTTTTCTTCCCACTAATTTTTGACTTTGGGGCTGATTTGTGATGATCGGTGTTTGGTCTACTGGGGAATGAAATAAATAGACGTGCATTGGTATAAATAAGTTGAGGATAGGGGGGATGCTGAAGACCAGTCAAAATAAGCAAGTGATGTCCCTTATCCAATAGCTTACTTCTTTTTTCTAGACGAGGTGTTTAATGTAGTGATATGCCAACATCGATTGAGTCCCTCCCTATGTACAAATTGTTTGATTGACTTTATTTTACATAAATAAAAAAAAAAAAATCATTTTTCCACTTAAATTTTTATTTTTGGAGTGTTTGATTGACATTTTCCCATAAAAAAATATTTTTCAATTTTTGGTCAAGTGACTATATTTTACTAAAAAAATAAGAAAAATATTTTCTTTATGGAGATGTGATTTTTATTTTTCAGATAATTCACTCACACACTTTCTCTCTCATCTGCTAGTCAATAAAAAATTGATAAGTATATTATTTTATAGGTTGAAAATTAAATCGTTTAACCACAGTTAATTAATAATTTACATATAAATAAGTTCTAGACAATTCAATTGCCTAAAATTTATGTTCTTTCCATATAAATTTCACGCTCGTAATCAAACGAACCATAGTCACATTGTTATGAAAATTGTGCAAATGTCAAGTATCTGAAAGGTAGAGCATTGAAAATACTTATTAAGCCCTTGTTTGACAACCATTAAAATAAGTTTTTTTTTCTCAAACTCATTTTCAACCACACATTCTCAAAAATAAAATATTCTGTATGTGAATTTAAAATTTTTCACTTTTTTTAACCATTTAAAAATCACTATTCTAATACTCATTTTTCCTAAAACCCTATTTTATTAGTTGTCAAACAGGGGCTAAATCATTAGATGGGCAAGCAAAGATCTTAAATTTGAGTTCCCCATACCCTTTTATGAAAATTTTGCGTACAATAAGTCCTTGTTTGAGCTTTATTTTTGGGTCAAAATATATTTTATAATAGTATTTTGTTGCAAAATGTGTGATTAAGAAATAAGAAAAAATTTAAATTTACGTAAAAAATTATTTTATAAGAAAATGTGTGGTTAAAAATGAATTTTGAAAAAATGAGGATCAAACATAGGCTAAGTATTTGTTAAAGGATAAATTCTCACATCGAATAAAGATGAAAATATAGATCAATATATAAAGAATTATGTTACTTCTTTTAATAAAATTGACTTTTAAAATGAAACCTCAAATTTTA
>CAIGRB010055581.1:19235-32127 GCA_903798255.1 Fraxinus quadrangulata
TTAGAATTTATCGAGTATCAAAAAATCTAACACAAAATAAATAAAGAATTCCACTCAAAATTTATGTCAAAATCAGGACTTCAATGTATTTATTTTTTCCAACAATGAATTGATATGTTTAAGATGAAATATTAAGTAATCACAGATGAAAGTTTGAATTTTTTTTTTTTAAATATCATTAAACATTGTACTCATTAGTTTACCAAACTGACAACCTTTACTTGAGAAAATAAAAAACAATTGCAGGCCAATTGTATTGGCACAACAAGCAACGTAATTCGGCCGCATAATACCCGCACCCACCATCCAGCTTCTGCAGTCAACGTTCAACTTTGAAATTTCATACAATTGATGACTTAAATTGAAACGTGTCATCATATAGGGATGAGAGCCGGTCGCCCATATCATATCTCCAGCCTTTTGCTGTCACTCCAACAGGCTTAGCCGGTTCCCTGTCAATTAAGGCGGGAAATCTTGGTAAGAGTGGTTTTTGTGGTCAAACGTTCATTCTGAGGGCCCCATATACTACTCCCTCAATCTGGGCCACGTCTGGTTGGTATTCTCGGGTCGGGTTGGGATTAGCTTGTAAAAGTTGAAAAATCAATTGCTGCTGGCATAGACTATGGTCTATGACTCTATATAGGTGTTCCATTATGGGATTAACAGTGCTGGCTGTGGGTCCATGCAGCATGGTCCGTGGAAATAATTCGAGGGAAAATGTAATTATATTTTGAGTAATGATATACAACACAATTGGCATCATATCAATTTAGATAACAATTGCACAATATTAAATGACGCATTTATTTAAGTGTAACGTCACATTATTATTTAATTGAATCTATCAAGACGACAATTGGTGTTCTAGCAACGCTGATGCTAAATAATATTATTCTTCTATTTTATAACACTTACCCTCGTTTTTAACATTTATGAAATACTTCAAAAATATTGTTTGATGCTCTACAGGCAATGTCATCCAAGATTAGGGTCGATAGAACACCTCGCAGATTTTTTCCAAACAAACTTCTTGGGACATAGCTCGAACGTTTCATAAAGGCTAAATTCACCATTTTCTAGTTTTCCTTTTGCTCACTCAACTACGAGTTTTTGCATAATTAATCCTGTTTCATGTGGTGGTGTTGGAAATGAAATGACTAAAGGCATATTTACCTCAAAAGAAAAGGTGAGCATTCATGTATCAAAGTGTCTTCGAGATATTCTATAAATATGAGATAATCACCGACTTAGAGAGTGAGTGCTTGAAAAAACTTCAAAATAGTAAATGATAAGTTACAGATTTCAATATTCTACTTTATTCAAATTATTGTTGTTTTAGTCGATCATTGATGAAAAAAATATGTTAAAACAAATAATTAAAAAAAAATAAAATGAAGAACAAAAATAGAGAATATTGTTGTTGTGTACAAAAAAAAATTTATTATTGTAATTTAAAGATGTTCTCTACTATACATAAGACGTGTTTATTTGTTATTATTAATATTTTTTATAATAAAAAATATCTTGAAAATGTTCTTATGCTTACGTTTCGTAATTCCACTAGCACAATTAAGGAAATACAAGTTCGTTGAATTCTATTTCATCTATAATTAAAAAGAATACGTAAATAAAGTTTATTAATTGTTCTATTAAGTCCAAGACTTAATTAAATGAAAACATAATCACAGTTTAAAATGTAGTTCGTACATATAATTATTTATATTTTACTTTTAAAAAATTAGATTTGAGTCATGCAATGCGGAATCTTGTGCAACCACGATCACATAATATCTACAGTATGTGAATGTGCAAATGTTAAATCAAAATACATTGCAAGATGTCTTTACGTAGAAGGATTAAGCCCATTGTACAGGGGGCCGTATACAGGGGCGCCGAATTGACGTCCCGTGATAGGTGGGGAGCCCCCTGTAGTGGAAGGGGGGCTCGATGTAGAAATACTACGGCACCAAATTGAAACTATCACGTAACGAAGGTTTACTCCATTTATTGAAAACTACGGTTATCTATTACGCCATCCTTTCTGCTCTTTCACGCAATACATAGGAAAAGACCTAACAAAACTGCTTCCCCGCCAAAAAAATACTACCCGATTAATGAAAATTACAAGGTTGTTTTTGTCTTTTCATAAAGGCAGAGAAATCGAGAAAGCAACATAAATCCACCTCAAAAAAAAAAGAAAAAATTTAAAAAAAAACTCTGTTGTCTCTCTCTCTCTCTCTCCACCCATTTCTCTTTTCACACACAACACACACAGTAGAGAGAGAAAAAATTATCACAATCTGGTCTCCCTCTCTGGTTTTGTTTGGTTTTTTGTACATATATGTATTTATTCTCTCTCTAATCTATATCTAAAGCTTTCTCTTTTGAGTTTTGAGAGAAAGATTTGTTTGTTTTCCTTCTCGTAAATTAAATTTTTGTAGCTGTATCGATCGAATTTGACGATGAGGCGAGGCAGAGGGCCGGCTGCGGCAAGGCAAATGGCGGCGAACGGCGGAGAGGCCAACGGATCTGGAGGATCCAAGGAGATCAGATTCCGGGGAGTGAGAAAGAGACCATGGGGAAAATTTGCTGCAGAGATTAGAAACCCTTGGAAGAAGACTCGGGTGTGGCTAGGCACGTTTGATTCTGCTGAAGACGCGGCTAGGGCCTACGACGCCGCTGCTCGATCTCTCCGGGGCCACAAAGCTAAGACGAACTTTCCGTTATCCAACACCCAGAACGGCGTCTTCCATGAATTCAACCCTCAAAATTTTAATAATCAACAGATCAATAATCAGCCTAACGATCCGTTCATGGTGGATCCTCGATTTTACCCCCAGGACCATCAGATAGTTGGCCCGCAGAGGCCCACCTCCAGCGGCATGAGCAGCACCGTCGAGTCGTTTAGTGGACACAGGCAGCTGGCGCCGCCCCAACTCATTCAGCCGCAAAGGAGATATCCCAGGTCGCCACCGATGTCTCCTGAAGACTGTCACAGTGACTGTGATTCCTCCTCCTCCGTTGTGGATGATGGTGAATGCGACATCGCCTCCTCCTCTTGTAAAAAGCCTCTCTCTTTCGACCTCAACTTCCCGCCGCCAATGGACGCTGATGGTTTAGACCCTGACGTGTGCGACCTAGCTTACACGGCCCTTCGACTTTGATATGTTCCCTGATGACGACCGAATCATTTGGAAGAAACTCATCTAGTTAAATTACTTATTTCTTTTTTAACTTTTTTGTTTTTGTTTTGCGGAGAAAAACCCTAAAAAAAATGAAAAAAATGCTCATAGCTAGGGTAAAGCCTCTGGTTAGATAAAAACTAAGGTGGGTTTAAGGTCAGGCTGCTATGGGTATCCTGTTGTTTGAAGAGAATTTACTCGAATTATTAGATTTATATATAAAATTGATGTTATTGAAAATAGAGGATATTATGATGGATAGATATTCAGTGTCCCTTTGTGATGTTATGGTCTTTCGATGATTGCGAGTCATCGACTATCCTATTGACTTCTTTGGAATGTATATGAAATCTGTTGTTGAGGTCCTGTGTATTGGTATATTTACTTTTAAAACGAGATGTGAGAACGTCTATTTTCTATCTGTTGTGTCGTTTCTGGATTTTTTTCGTGTTGATTTATGATATCCATTTCGGATCTTTTAATGTAAAAATGGAAGTTTCATCTCATTCAATTCTACAAGAATGACTACTTATGCTGCAGTAAATTTTGTTCTATGTTATGTTCATTTCATTCGTTTCATATGGTTCGCCATTCTTGTGGACGATTGAGCTGCATATTGTTTGCTAGTGATTAAAATGATGGTCATTAGTGATACGGATGGACTGGTGTAACTTTAGTTTATCTTGCAGGCTCGTTTGAATTGTTCGCCTATCTGCATTTTTTGTTTGGTTTGGCTCACTAGTAAGATTTGATGGACTGGCCTATCTCAGCTTTTACTACTTAGGTTTTGCTTACTATCTATTGATTCTGGTATGCTTGAAGGTATTATGAGTAATGAAAGCAATCTTCTTATCTTTTTGTCAAGTTCAAGTTTTTTTTGCCTTTGTGCTTTTGTACTTAACAATAACCTTACCTTTCCTCGAGGTGTAGGGTGCTTTACGCTTTCTCTTTTTTGTTTTTACATTGTTCATGTCCAAGACTTGTGCTTTGCTTAAAATCACTGCATGCAAGTTTAATGTGTTTCATGAATTTTTGGTATCAGTTCATTATGGTTAGATTTCCATAATGATTAGGTATGTGTCGGGTAGATTCATTGCCTGTACATTTAAACTAGCCAATCAATATGGTTAGATCTTATGGATGATTGGTCATTAATATGCCGTTACAGGTTTACGACCTGCATTCTCCGTGTCACGACAAAATAGAAACAGACTGGAATTTAGTAGTGTTTACTTAAAGTAGCTCTCTCATAACCTCCTTGTAAGATGCTAAATTGACTGCAATATTGATCCATTTATGCCTTTTTAGCATGTTTGTCACAGTTCTCAGTCATTTTATCGAGTTTATTTCTTTTCATGCTACATGAATCATGATACAATCAATTGCGTGCAAGTTCTATACACATTTGTTACCTCAATTCTTTCTTGCAAATTCTGTTTTTAGTTGTTCCCTTCATAATTGCTTGAACTGGCCTATCCTTCTGCACGGGGAAATTTGTTTCTTCGAATTTTCCATTAAGATAAGCAAATTGCATTGTAAAATTGTCAGTCAGCAGATCTATTTTTGTGTTCCTAATGCGGATCAGTAGCATTCACCCGGACTGTTCTGTATAACCTGTTCCATCTGTTCTGTTCTGTTCATTTGGTAGGTTATGATGTGTTCATTCCTACATTGCGTGCATGTTTTTATTGTGGCATTGGCAGCGCCATTTTAGCCCCTGTTTGACACCCATTTTGGGTTAAAAAAAAATTCTGAAATAGTGATTGATGGAAGATTGTGTGGTTAAAAAGTAAANGTGGCATTGGCAGCGCCATTTTAGTGTTTCTGTTAAGTTGTCATTGTAGAGAGAGCAGATTCTCACATTTCGACGTCAACCGAGAAATCACAATGAATTGTTGTTCGGCTTGGTTCATCGAATTGATCACTAGTTATGAATTTTTAGTTTGTTGTAGCGTGATTTCTTGTTGATTTGACCCGTGCACCGGGTCGATAACCCCAACTTGTCCTTTTTTTTTTTTTAAATTCTGAATAATGCGAAAATATAGTAGTTATTGAGATTTTTAACCCTCGAACACACCATCGTTTTATGTTTGACTACTTGGAAACGTGTGTATATTGTCGCGCCTGGTACAAGCTTAGGATAATGGGTAGTGCAAAGCATAAACATGTAGGTTGTAGCTTTTAAGACCATGACTGGCCAAGTACTTCCACTCTCTGACATTACCATCAAAACCTATCCATTCTTTGTTTTACAGCATTTTTATAAAAATTAATTTAATCAATGATCACTAAATTTTACCACTTACTCATCGATTTTTAAAAAATTACTCATTATTCACTAAACATTATTATATGTTATTATTTGCTCATCGAAATTTAAAAATGTACTCTCACCTAAATTTGAACAAAGATGCTCGTTGCTCACTAAATTTTACTATATATAACATTGATGGAAATAATATGGGGTGATTAATGAGTAACTTCATTCAAATTTGGGTGAATAACGACTAACTCTTTAAATTTCGATGAACAAGTAGTAATCTATAGCAAAGTTCAGTGAGTAAAGAGTAATCTTTTGAATTTTAATGAGCAAATAGTAAGGTATATCAAAGTTAAGCTACCATTGATTAAATTAACTCTTTTTGGAAATGAAANATATATAACATTGATGGAAATAATATGGAGTGATTAATGAGTAACTTCATTCAAATTTGGGTGAATAACGACTAACTCTTTAAATTTCGATGAACAAGTAGTAATCTATAGCAAAGTTCAGTGAGTAAAGAGTAATCTTTTGAATTTTAATGAGCAAATAGTAAGGTATATCAAAGTTAAGCTACCATTGATTAAATTAACTCTTTTTGGAAATGAAAGAGAGAAATTCATATAAATACATAAAGGTATATTTCCCATGCGAGGACATATCCCTCTACACCACCAGCTAATTACAGTATTTAATGCCTTCAATTTTAGTGATAACTATAACTAATGAAAATGAAATGTAGAAAAAGAATGCTCAGATGTGCAGTTTTATCAATCCGAGATCGGAACTGGTGTGGTGACCCCATCACCACTGTCTACACAAATTTCCCTTCACTGCATCCATACATGCACCGCACCATACGGGAATCGAACCCGCTTCTGTACCTCAGCAGGATACTATTCTACCACTAGACCATTGGTGCCTGTTCGTTTTCAAACAATTTTTTATATTTTAAATTATAAGTTTCAAATTACGTGATTGACCATAAACAATGTGATATGGAGAGGTGAATAATGGAAACTAATTCATTGTTATAATGATTTATAGTTTTTAATGCATGATTATTATGAAGCTAATTTGAGATGAATATAATTAAGCTCTTGTTTGGTGGGCATTAAATATGCTTTTTAATAAATTTTGATAAAATATGTAGTTGAAAAATTGTGGGACCAATAAAACATGTGATTAATATTAATTGTTTGACTTTAAATTAGATTAAAATATGATTTTAATCAATACCAAATATGGGCTAAATTTATATACGTTGTATACAGTATAGTAAACAAAACGGATGTGAAATTACAAATACATTTGATTTCAACTTCAATCATGTTACATGCACAATCTTTTTTTTACATTATGTCATGTGACATCACATTGTACAATTTTATTTTATTTAAAAAAAAAAAAACACACACTTTCACTCCAACAATTTTTTTGAAAAATATCAAATTTCGAGTGTGCATTTATTATTGTTATTTCAACTTTCTTTGTTGTGTATTTCTTTAAGTAAACTAAGAACTCTTTCATTTCGTTCAAACCTTTTTGTTTATCCTAGATTACCTAAACAAATTTTGCTTAACATGTAAGTAATTGACTACGACGGACTCGATTAATTATATAAGACATAATCGTTAGTTTCATCTAAAGTTTGTTTCTAAAAAGGTGAAAATGAAAAATAATTTAAGCATGATTTTTTATAAGGTCAAAATTAGTCAATTCCGAATCCTTACTCAAGGACCCACAAGTAGTGGTGACAATCAAGTTGAGTAGCTTGCTAGCTCGACTAGAAAAAGTTAAGTCCATGGGTGGCTCCGGCTCGTCCACTTGGACGAGCCTAAGCACAAGGTACGGTTTTCAAAAAATGATTTTCAACAAAATTTGAAGTCTAATTTCAAATTTTCAAATCTCAATTGTCAAACATCTCGATTGAGTTTAAGAGTTTTTGTTCTACGGGTCTTTTTTAACTAGGTATGATTTATCTGCTTCCTTCTCTAGGTAACCAAATTTACATGGGAAATGAAGTAGGTGAACCCATAGCTCGATAGAAAAAGACTCGTGGAATTAAATTCTTGACTCAATCAGAATGATTTCTACATCTTTAACGAAAACAAAAATTGCTTATTTTTTAAAAATAAGCTTCCAGAAACAAGAATCCATTTCCTCAAGAAAAAATTGTGCACATAATTAGTTGTTCAAATACTTTTTAACTCTACATATTCGAAAATAAATAGCCGATCTCAAACTCGGATAAATTGAGGGTTTTCAAAATATAATTTAAAAAAAAAATTCATATCTCAATTAATTTATTATTCTACATTTTACTTCTAAAACTTTATACATTTCATATTTATACAATTCAATTCAAATCAAACATCATATAAATTCTATACATTCCATATTTCAATTTAATGAAAAGAAAGATTGTTACATCAATATTTTCAATTGTCCAAATATTTATTGTAGCCTAGTAGAAGTGTTATAAAAAATAAAACATTGAGCTCGTGGCCAAGATCGACTCGACCCACGAGTTACGAGCTCAAGACTTACGAGCCAAAATGAGCCACGAGTTTGGCTTGTACGAGCCACTAGCTCGGCTCGTACCTATTTGACACCATTACCCACAAGTTTCCTTGTAGGAGGTCACATGACCAACCTCTTAAGTCGAGATGGACCTCGATATCGCTATAGTACCCCGACCTCTATAAGCATCACAGGTAAGGGAATCCCAACCCTATAGGCATCCTTGGTAGGGGATCCCCACTTCTATTTACATCCCTGATAGGAACCCTAACCTCTCTCTCGACTTAACCATTCATAATTCTCGGGTCTTGACCTCCATGACATCATTATTTTACTTGGGGCTCGCCATTAAAGTCCAACTGCTCTTCATCCAAAGAAAATTATTCCTATTATCAGGGGCGGACCCACATGGGGTCATGTGGAGTCAAATGACCCCACAAATTTTATTATTATTATTTTTTAAAGTTTTCCTTTTGAGTTTTTTTATTTTTTAATTTTTTACACCTAAATATTTTTAAATTCTCATTTTTGACCCCACAAGGAAAATGGTTTCGGTCCACCCCTGCCTATTACAACGTAGTCACATAGTTTTAATCTATTACTGGTTATGTGTTCTAGCCATATTAGGAATCCTTCTTCGTTCAATCCTATCTCGTTGATCTAGTGTTTCATGTGTATTCTAGTTCTTTTAAGGTAACACCTCACATGCTAAGTATCGAAGTGGCTATGGAGTCAACACCTCAAGCCTTTATTGTATGTTTATGGAAAACTCTTATCTATTCGTGAACATAGCTAGCTCGAGTCATTGCAAGTTCACTCAAGTATATTCAGGTACGACTTTTGACATCAACAATTTTAAAATTTGTAAACTCCATTATTATTGTAGCTAACAACTAGGAGATTTTCTTTTCAAACTTTTCCTTGTATTTTGAAGAGAAACACTGTAATAGATAGTATGCATGTTTCAACAAATGAAAAAGGAAACATAACGAAGATTGTCCTTGTTCTATTGTTCAATTCACTTAAGCATATCCATTTGTAGATAAGCATTTTGTGGCATAGTTAGAATGAAGTCGACCAAATGGCCAACACACAAATCGGTTATTTGAACATGGAAAATTTTGAAACAATTTTTCGTTTCGCTATAAGCATCATTTTCCATAGCTTATGTGATTTTTGTCTTAAGTATGTTTAACAAGTGTTTATAAACACATCTTACGAGTGTTGATAACACGTCTTACATTTCGTACACAATAGTTATAAAATGGGACCATTGGTATTGGTAGTTAAAAAACACATTTTACCTTTGCATTTTCTCCTCTCTTTTTTTTTTTAAATCCAAAATAACTGAATAATTTGTTCATTGAAGATTCTAACGCACCAGGTAAAAGGCTAGGTACTCAATTGCTTCTTTTTAAAGGTTGGAACCTAAATGCTCTTCCTTGTATAGGTTGGGGACCCAGGTGTAATTTTCCCCAATATAATATAATGCTACATTGCAGTTCTATCCAAAAAAATCGCCATAAATACACGGTTCCTTTTGCTTACTTTCAAGTTCCTGTAGGCGCAAGTTCTTCTAGGTCTAGTTCTTGGTCTGTGCTGAATCAACACTTTCCAGTAGTCCAGGCTTCAGGTATTAATTCAAAGATTCTTTCAAGTTTATACACCGCAGTCAAAGTGTTTGGTTAAATTACTGTTAGAATTACGATTCCGCCACCTAAAATTTTGGATTGCCGAGTTTAATTTTAGGTTTTCAATTTTCAACTTACTGGCTTTTTGATACTTGTCTGTTGTAAAAATTAATGGTTTTTGTATTATTTAAATTTAGACTCTGATTGTAGTTATGTGTTTGCATAACAGAAAGGAATTTGGGAAAAATGATATCACAGCGGATGAGAAAGGCTGTCATGGACAATCCTAAGAAACTTGCCAATTTGATTGACCTAGTGAATCTCCCTTCAACACTAAGAGAATTCATGGGTCAGTCGCAGAGCTCTCGGTTGGGTTGCTTTAGGCGTGTTTGGTTGCATATCAAGGAAAACAATCTCCAGGTTAAATCCTAGTCTCACTTTCGAAGTATATGATATTATTGCTCTTGGTTCTTAATTTGTATTTATATTTAAACTTTTAGCTTCTAAAGTTCTACTGTTTGTTCCAAGCACTTTTAACCCACCGTTAAGACTGACTTGTGAAATTAACCTGACTTTGTGGGACTCAATAGAGTAGTTACAATCAAACCTTCTTTCCAGAACTGACATAAGTATACTTTTTCCCAGCTGGAGGACTTCTTTTTACAGGAATTACACTCCGCACATCAGGTCTAGGGGATAACTTCTCCAATACCATTTTTACGATTACTATTCCTAAAACTCACCTTTCAGACTAACTTGTTAGGTTAGGGTGCCCAAGGTGCTCATAGGGCCGCTGAGCTAAGTTAGCCATGTGGGACTCATTAGAGTTGTTACAGTGTTGAGCTTATATTGGTTTTGAATTCCTGATTTTGTTTGAAATAAAGGACAGAATTACCTCTCTTCATTTGAATGTGTTTATTGATCTAATACGTGAAGTGCTTGAGTATAATTTCATGAGATATTGCTCATTCACATTTTTGAGGAAACAAAGATATTTTATTTGTGGGAAACTGAAATTACTATACTAGTAGATATTGATGGAAGCAGATATCATTCCCCTTCGTATGAAGTGGTATACTGTCTAGCAATAAGCACATATCTCTTACGTGAACCCCTTTGAAAGCCCATATTGACATAATTTGCAATGAGCATGGAAATGGAAATCAAGATAAGTAATTTATATAAAGTCCTGTAAAGGGAGAGGTTTTCATGTTTCTAGCCGGTTATTGGGAAAAAAAGCAACTTTGCAATATGATGCTCCAGCTCCTAAAAAGCTTAAATTTTTTTTTTACTGTTTGTTAATGAGGTTAATTTGAAATTAAATTTCAGAACGAGAGACTTGACAAAGAAGAAAAAAAAAATCCAGAGTATGAGGAGAAAGCAGTTTCTGAGAAATTGTTTCCTAAACAAATTAATTGGAAGTGCTTCATATTGAATATGCTTTTTGCCAAAATTAAATCTTTAACCATAAGAATTTGATGCAAGCTAACTAACATTCCCCAGCTTGGATACCAGCAAATTTTTTGAAATTCTTGAGATGAAGTTAACTTTTTCCGTTTACTTGGTAAATGCTGCATGTATGTTTAATAAACGTAAGTAAGAATCCGTACCATCCTTATCTTATATTTCTTTTTGGGGAAGGGGGTGCTTTTCAGAAGATTTACTGATATCATCAATGCAATATTTCTATCATTGACCAGCATTTATATTTTATATTTCTAGGATACAAACAATAAGAATGTTGTCAACTGTGATGAAAAGCTGAAGCGCATTTTGTTGGGTAAGTCACAGGTCGAACTTGTTGAGCTTCCCATGCTCATCAAGCTTCACTTTCCGAAGGAGCCAAAATGACCATTGCAAGTTCATCAAGGTTCATATCTACCCCTCGCAGTTCATCGTTCTCATAACACATTTCATTTTACTTTTTTTATGCATCAATAGTTTTGACCCGTGCATGCTTTTTGATTGGTTAGGCCTTTCACCTTTGACATCTAGGACGAGCATGCTCGGATGCTTCTTGTGAGCAAGACATTCCAATAATTTGGAGGGCAAAATGTGTTTACGGAGCTCAACTGATGAGTGACATGGGAGACACGTTTCTTTTTACATCCATTCATGGAGTGCTAGTGACACGGTTTTTCTCCCCTTCATTTAATAGAAGTTTTGGATATTTTCTTCATTATGTTTTGTTTGATATCTCATATTACTTTTTAAGGATTTGGAGTTCATTATGGTTTTTTATGGTTGTATTTATGTTTGCTTTTTTAATAGATGACCAGCTATTGACACTTGGTTGTGCTTTATTGAAGTTACTTCCGAAATACCTGCCATTAGTGCGGGTGGGATAGTTACCAGTTAGTTGATTTATGTGAAAGCCATCAGCAGTTACCGTGATAAGGCTAATGTTCGCTTTTTAGCTATCATCCTACTATATTAATCGATATAAAAAATTGTTGTAAAGTAAAAAATAGTTAAAAGAAATTAAAAGAGTTGCTCAGATGTGCTCCTCATCTGAAGATCAGACGGGCGTGGAGACCCAATCACCTCTGTCAGCACAAATATGAAATATTTCTTCACTGCAGCTCTTTTTAATATAACTCACCAGCTGGGAATCGAACCCAGGTCTGGACTTTGTGAGGGTACTATTCTACAACTAGACAACTGGTGCTTTGATGTTATTTGGTTTTAGGGAAAATTGCAGCCGCTTTCCCAAACCTTTCATTTTGTTGTAGATTACATCCAAATCTTTAATTTTTGCAGTCGAAGTCCCAAACCTTTATATGTAATTGCAACGTCGGTCTCAAACCTTGAATTTTGTCCAAAAAATCGTTAGTTAACGTTATTACAGTAATTTTAACTCCGAAAAATTGTAGCGTCGGTCCCAAACCTTTCATTTTGTTGCAGATTGCATCTAAACCTTTAATGTTCGAGGGCGAAGTCCCTAACCTTTATATATAATTACAATGTTGGTCCATTTCACGCATTCCATTCATAAAGCTGTCAGTCAACGTTGAAACAAAATTTTGATTCAAATGACAACTTAATTGATGGGTAAAATTGTCCAAACAAGTTATGCAAAAAATATTTGTCTTCTTCAAATTCTTCACTCTTTTCACAGCCATCACATTCTCATTATCGATAACTATCCGATCAGTTAACAATCTGATCTGATTTGTTATAATAATCGAATCACTAAATTATTTTTATGGCATGTTATTTGTCACTAAAATAAATAAATTACATGAGAAAATCACTGCAATTTTTCATATTTTTATGGCTTGTTATTTGTCACT
>CAIGRB010055581.1:40295-86794 GCA_903798255.1 Fraxinus quadrangulata
TGGAACAAATGTGAGTTTCTGCTGTAGTATTTAGTTTCTGTAGAACATAATTATTTAGAATTCGTTGTGCACAGATGTTTAATTCATTTTTTCACACATATGTTTAATTCATTTTGCTTCTACTAAATGTTTGTTTGTTATTTTAGAAGTCTGAGTTTTTGGTATGTATGGATTCTAATATTTTTCAACATAAAACTATTACGATTTTTAGATAAAAAACTAAGAAATTAAAATAAAAATGTCGTGGACGGAGTAGAACTCCGCATTATGCGGAGTTACGCGGAGTTGAACTCCGCACATATGCGGAGTAACTACGCATTATGTGGAGTTGAACTCCGCATATTCGACATCTGTACGGAGTTCAACTCCGCATCTCCGTATACTCCGCATAGTCGGAGTTGTGTACTCCACACAGATGCCGAGTAACTCTGCGCGGTGCGGAGTTTTAACTCCGCACTATGCGGATCAGTTTAGGTTTTTTTTTTTTTTGTTGGCAAAAAAAATGAACATTTCATTATTCTAAATACAATTTCACTAATTAACAATTTAATTCAAAAACATTAATAAAAATTACAAAAGCTCACAATAGTTGACAAATCATATTATATAATATTAGAAAAAATCATTCCATACATACATGAAAATCATAATTCCTTTTGGGGGCGTTGCCCTCGAACCCCCACGAGGCGCGCTACCCCCTCGACCCCTACGACCTGACCGGGCAGGTCAATCCTCGTCGGGGGCATTGTCCCCGAACCCCCACGAGGGACGCTGTCCCCTCAACCCCCATGACCTGACCGGGCAGGTCGATCTCCTGACTCATTTTCTCTCTCTTATAAAATAGTCTTCATTCATTGTTTATTTTTGTCACATTAACTTTTGCACTTGACATCTTTTGTACTGGTTTGTCTATAGTTTTTTTTTTTTTTTTTTACTTCAATCTGATTTTTGTTCGTTAACATTTTGCAAGGTCTAACTGCTTCCCATCTGAAATTTTCTCCGCTTCGTTTTGCTTCGGTGAAAATGTGAGATTTTCTTCTCTTCTAAAAATTTTACTTTCCTTTAATATTGTTAAATTAGTCTTGACTTGTTAATCCTAGCATATAAAAATATGTTCATAATTTTATTCGATTTCATTTCATCAATATTATAAAAAATGTTCATAATTTTATTTAATTTTCATTTCATCAATATTTAAGGTAGCGTCTTTAATGTTTATTACTATTGCATTCAATTTTTACAATTTTATTTGACATTGTGGTACAGTTAGTATTATTATTATTATTATTATTATTATTATTATTATTATTATTATTATTATTTATTAGTGGTTTGACTAATAAAATATTTTTTACGTTATTCAGATCAGCGCTAAATTTATTGTCCTGGTTAATTCTCTGGAAACATCTAGTAATAAAAAGTCTAATTTTATTAATCTTCAAAGTATTTCCAAAAGCACAAGTAAATCATATAATACTTTCATTCGCAAACAACAAGATCGAAGGCAGATAGATAAAAGGAATCGAGTTCAAACCATACGTATTGATCATCGTAAAATAATAAATGATAATATGTTATTTCAAAATAATAATTATGGTGTTCCTTATGTGCATGAATCTATAATAGATTCTTATTCTAACGCTTCCTCTTCAAATGAAGAGTCGACTAATGTTTTTTATGATGAATTACGTTGAAGTGTTAACCTGTTGAATATACCAACTACTGTATATATGTTACCAACATGCAATTATTGTAAGTATTGTGGTGCACGCAAATTTTATAGAGAAACGAAAGGTTTTTGTTGTTGTAATGAAAAAATAAAAATTTTTTATGCATGATTCGTCAAATGAATTGTATGATTTATTTATTTCCAAAGAATTTACATGTATGAAATTCAAAAAACTTTCACCTGAATATAATAATCACTTTGCATTCACTTCATTTGGTGTGAAGTGCGTCAATGAACTCTTTAAATCATACCGAGATATTTACACATTCAGAGTTCAGGACCAGGTATATCATTACGTAAATCAACTCATACCAGAAAATAATATGCCAAATTATATGCAATTATATTTTTATGATACAGAATAAATGCTTGAAGCGTCGAAATTTTTTTTATGTAATTTGACTAAAATTTTATGTCTTTGTCACACATCACGTGAGCTTTTGTATTTGCAAGAGAAGCAACGAAAATGGGCAGAAGACCAAAGGGATATGTATCAACAAGAAGCACAACCTAAAGCGAAAATGTTGATAGATGGAGACGAATTAGCTCGAAAACGCATGCAAGTTTCAACACTTACTCTTCTTGTACCTCATTCTAAAATCAAATATTAAATTTATTGTGATGTGAGTTTCAGTAGAAATATGAGTTTTTTGCTTTATTAACTCGCATAACCTATATAACTATATATCTGTGTTGCTATTGATGTTATCCCCAATATTTATTCAGTAAAGCAATCATTAAAATAAAAATCAAATCACAAGCATCAGAAATAAAATCAATGTCCATATACCGCGAACACCACATTCCGCACTGTATGGAATATATATATTTTTTTAATTGAGAGGATAAAATTTCGGAGTAGAAAAAAATAAAGTAAAATTTCCACAATTGTTGACTTTGAATGTCGATTAAAAAAAAAATAGGCCCACACAGTGCGGACACTAGTTTTCGCGGTATGCGGATTGTGTCCACGGAGTGCGAACACCAGGTGTTGGTGTCCGCATACCACGGACAATAGTCACGCCAATCACTAGATTACTTAGGTATATGCTTATTACCACCTATTTTGATCAAGAAAATAAATATTTGAAGCGTGGAATTTTTTTTACGTAATTTGACTAATATTTTATAACATCACATGTGCTTGTATCTACATGAAAAGCAACGAAAATAGACAAAAGAGCAAATGAATCTGTATCAACAAGAAGGACAATCTAAATGAGACTTTGTAACTAAGTTTTTGCTGTAATTTAAGAGGAATTATGTAAGACTGTGACTGTTGGAACGAAATATTGCTTTGTTTAGACTTGACACTTCATTTGACATAAATCATGGAGCTAAATATCATTCTTTTAATATACTAATATTACCTTAAAAATATGAAAGTCCGTATATTGTACGGGCATACTATTAGTTATATTATAAGTTTCCAATTCCATCCCATTTCAATGCCTTTGAAAACACGATACGGGTATATGACTTTCACATTTCGCGTTTGAAGCAATAACTAATCGCAGTCCCACACAGCAGTGATTCTCCGACTACGCGATGGCTGCTGACAATGAACCGGCAAAGCTCCTTTTACCTTACCTTCAAAGAGCCGATGAGTTGCAAAAGCACGAACCCCTCGTCGCTTACTACTGTAATACTCTATTTTTCTCCCGATCTTTTCGTTTAAATCTTAATAATTAAGAAAAATTCGAAAATGTAAACCCTAATTTTGAGAGAGTGTTGTGATTAAAAATCGTCATTGAGTGGGTATTTTTTGACAGGTCGATTGTATGCGATGGAGCGAGGTTTGAAGATTCCTCAGAGCGAGCGTACCAAAACCACCAACGCTTTACTTGTTTCCCTCATGAAACAACTCGAGAAGGTTCTCTTTTTCTTTTATTTTTTATGTCTAAATGATTCATTTTGACTTCCTGTTGATTAATCGTTTATGATCAGGGTAAGTTAAAATCAAACGCTAATATAAGCTTATGATATGAAGTTACGTGACTATGTTCTTGGTAAGGTTTGTTATTATGGTATATGTAGAGTGCAAACGCATTATATTTTGGTTTCATATATTTGGTATATGGACATTAAATTATTTAGCTAGATTTATCTGGTAATAGCTAAGTTCTCCTAGAGTACGTATTTGCTAATTCATTATTTTTTTGCAATTCTTCTGTTTTGAGCGAGGCCATGTTTTATGGATATAATCTTGTTTCTATAGCAACGCGGTTCAAAATTTAAATTTATGGGTGATATGTAGCGATGCAGCAATAACATTACTGAAATATTAGCTTTCTGTTGTCTCATGTTTTCCTTTTTTTGCAGGATAAGAAGTCATTGACGTTAGGGTCTGATGACTATCTACATCTGGAGGGTTTTGCCTTGAATGTCTTTGCAAAAGCAGATAAGCAAGATCGAGCTGGGCGAGCTGATTTGTATGAGAAATTCCCTGCAACTTCTTAAGCATTTATTTTGCGTCATATGTTTCTTATGTTGTCATGGTAATTAATGGATTTTGTGCTATCTTAATGTGGACCATATTTAAGACCGTACTTGCTTAATGTGGGTGGGGGGTAGAACTGGAAATATCATGTATAGACATCGACTGATCTGATTGTGATGAAAGGCGCGGTAGTAATAGTGGAGGGTACTAAGCTTTCTATTGCCCATTTCTGCACACCTTAAAAATGGGGAGAAAGAGTGACAAAAACATTAATATGACTAAAGTGACCTGAGTTAAATATGCAGATCAAGAAAAGAAGTGCAATATTGTATTTGCATGGAGGTTGGAGGGGTGGGAGGAGTTCTTATAACCAAGGTTTATATTTTATATTTGCACGGAAATATATTGATTTTGTCCAATTCAATATTTAGGAAAGAACATGTGTGTAATTTCAGAGCTATATATTCCACAAAACCCATCGTGTTTACTTGGCTTATGGATCAATCGAAACTATTAAACATTTTCTTTGAAACTGCTATCAATATCAGAAACATTTTTCTCCTACATATGATAAAAGTGGTTCATTATTAGGACAGTGCTTACATGTTTTCAATATCACAAGACTGTTGCTGAATTTAAAACTATTCTGAATAGATTTCATATAATCTTTCCAAGTTTAGTTTTTCTGAAACTTATGGTGGAAACACGAGTTTGAACCAAGACTATGGTTACTGAGGTCTAATTATTAATGGCTTCAGATAGACGTGGCTTTCTTGTTACCGTGGGCGATGTGGTTCATTAACTTTTCTAATAATAGCTGCACGAGGCCCAAATTGGACGGTACCATTTGTCTGGCAGTTGCTTTTTGTTTGGCTTTCCCTTAATGTGGGTGCCATGGTTTTTTAGACTTCTCCATGAATAGATGAAGAGGTTCCCCTGCCCATGGGAAGCCACTTCTGAAATCAGGGGAATGAATGGAAAGAAGCAATAATTTTGATAGCTTCTTGTATTCATCTGTTCATGTGCGAGTCATTTCCATAGCACGGAGGTTTCTAAGTTCGTAACTTGTTGGCACTTTAAGGAGCTATACTTCAGGATATCTCAACCTTGTTCCTTGTGCCATATACTTCTCCTAGGTTTACCATATGATATGGATACACACAACTTGTGCTGCAGACATTGAAGCGCACATTGACTAGAATTATTGTGCCTAGACCTAAGTCACGGTTTCTACTATTTTTGTTGCAAATTAAGTCTTCTTAAATGCTGCTTTTCTCCCTCTATATCCTTTACAGACTAAGTTTTTTATTTGCAGAGTTAGAGTTCATACTTTAAAATGATTGGCTGTGGATTGAGTTAAATACTTAGACACGTGCATATAAAGAGAATGGAGAACATATTATTTTGGTCTACCCCTTGATCCTTTCAGCTTCTGATTGCATTTGGTTCTTGCAGGAATACTGCAAAAACTTTTTATGCAGCAAGCATTTTCTTTGAAATTATCAATCAGTTTGGTCAACTTCAGCCTGATGTAAGTTTATGTCCCCATATCAATATCAAGAGTGACAGTTTGTTGTCACTCTCTGCCCTAGCACAATTCTCAGCTTTTCCCCCTCTTCTTTGCTTCTTTTGGGTTCCCTCCGTTGTCAATTATCTTTTGTTATTTTTTTCAATCTTTCCAATAACCTGTCATACAGCTTGAGCAGAAACAGAAGTATGCAGCATGGAAAGCAGCAGATATTAGGAAAGCTATAAAAGAAGGGAGAAAGCCCGTACCAGGTCCTCCTGGGGGTGATGAAGATCTATCATTGCCATCAAGGACATCGAGTGGTGAACATGTAACTTTTATTCCCTTTTGAGTTGCTACACTTAATTCACTGATATAGGATGAAGTCATGGATGGATATAATTTCTCGCTAAAAGGTGAAAGTAAAATGGAATTGTGGAGCTAACAAGTGGGAATTGTACCAATGCATTGTCTTGTTTTATGATATTTGAAAATGCTTCGTCTATTTCACCCATTAATGAGTTGATAATGCGTTATGATAGTTGAGGTAAACTAGGAAGTGCTAATGCCATTGTTTAGATGGTTTGCGACATGGTGTATGAGTGCAAGTGGCTGATATAAGGAAATTAGGCATGGAATCAAAATAGTACATAATCTTCTAACCTCAGTTCTGCAAAAAAACTATTTTCTTATTCGTTTGGTAGTATTCTAGAAGTTATTGTTCCATAATTTTATGCTTACTGTTAAAATGACTTAATGCCATGGAGGTTCTTATAGTTGTCTATAATTGCCTTTTTATGTGGAAGATATAGTTTTTTATAAAAAGACTAATTAAAGAAATAAATACTTAATTATGAAAGTTCCAGACACTCTCTAAGGATCCACTGTAAATTTTTGTGGTAATTCTGCCTACTCTCTTTCAGGATCTTGATCCAAGCACAAATGATTTTGCTGTCAGATCTGAACCAGGCATGACAGATCCTGCTACAAGAGCTGCACCAGAATCCGATTCATTTTCTCAGTCGTATGATAAACTCAAGTCACAGCATTCTACAAACATTTCTCCATCAGCATCAAATATCCCATTATCGCCTTCTTCGAACATGTCACCACCACCTCAATATCCTACTGATGATGCTTACCACCAGCCATCTAAATATCCTACTGATGACACTTATCACCAGCCACCTCAATATCCTACCGATGACACTTATCACCAGCCACCTCAGTATCCTACCGATGACACTTACCACCAGCCACCTTCAAGCAACAGAACAGAACATTCTCCTTATTCTCATCAGCCATATCAACCTCCACCCTATCACCAAGAACCACAGCAGCGCTTGCCGCCACAGTACCATCCTCACGACGTTTCCCCATACTTGTATCCTAATTTCCAGTCATACCCTAGTTTTACCGAAAGTAGCCTTCCTGCAGCTCCATCTCATTACCCTTCTTATCATCAAGGCTCTGATACTTCCTATTCCAATTCTTCACCATCTAACACTGTCAACTCTCCATCAACTACTCAATACAATTCTAGTGGCAGGAATGGGGGCTTTTCAGAAACTTCACCAGTTGCTGCTGCTGCTGCTACACAATCGTACCAATATGACAGCAGTTACCAGCCTCCACCAGAGAAAATTGCTGAAGCACACAAGGCTGCAAGATTCGCAGTTGGGGCTCTGGCGTTTGATGAGGTTTCTGTTGCGGTCGACTACCTTAAGAAATCACTTGAATTATTGACAAATCCATCAGCTGGGCAATAGATCTTGTTATATTTTACTTGCCTTGCTTTTTTCCATTATTTTATTTGTAAAGATTTGTCTGCATCACAAATATGTTTCCTATGTTTGAATCATGCTCGGGGTGATTACCGAATATGTAACTTGAATTTGTTGTATTTGTGGTGAAATTTAGAAGTTGCATCTCTCAATTTGTAACCTGCCTGTGACAAATGAGGGGATTATGCCCTGAAAACTACTACCAATGATTTCTTCGACTCCTCCACTGGGTAAATTTACTTCAAAAGTTGATTCCGCTTCCTACCATATATATCTAAACTGTATTTCAATACACAGGATGTTTGGTAGAATGCTGAACTGTAGACAGGATTAGGAAAGATAGATATCGCGCAATTCTTTATTGTTATCATAGGGTCGTGACTAATGGTCCTGTACAAGCAAGAAGCTGAAGGGGGCGGCCTCTACTGGGATTTTCATTCAAAACAACTAATCTAAGATTATCTTTAATTTGAATTTCGAGAATTTAGACAAACAGGCTATGCCATGATATCCCAATTCTCTCAATTCCTGTCCCCCTATCATTTCTATTCAGTAGCCGACAGTAATAATTAATCTAAATTTAAGTGTGAACAAAGAGAGGCAAAGTCTTCATAGAATGCAAAAAGTAGAACTTGTCTATTAATGCTATAGCACATGATAACTGAAGTTGAAAGATATTGGAAATAGACGAAGCTGAGCTCACCTTTACATCAGATCTGCATGTTACAAATGAATTAATCTGCAACTGTTACACATCTAACTAAATCTACTCGAAAGAATCTAACTGGGGGTTAAAATACACAGGGCAACACCTCCACAACAATTGGTCATATTGCATCCTCGTACACATTATTGGATACAGCTGAGGTAAGCAAACAGTGACAAACTATGAATGTTGCATTTAAGCATGTATTCAATCTTAATTTCTCGCACCTAGCACTGGTGATATTTTCATGGATCACCCTTCCTACATAAAGGGACTAGGCGATCCTGAATCTTTTTGCAGATGCCACATCACTGCTGATTACAATCCAGGAATCTACACAAATGATTTGGGTATCTTGAAGCTTGTAACCATGGAACACCGGCAACGAATGTCCTTTCCTGAGTTGTACATTCACGTAAGGCAAGATCACAGTCTTCAGCACAGTGGATATTACTGACTGCAAATTATTACAACTTGGTAGGTTACGTGATCAACAGAAGAAAGGAACAGAAGCTTCTAATCTGACCCACAAAAAGAAAAACCACGAAAACAAGAGAGTAAAACAACAAACCAAATTTTGTTCCCAATGAATTTGGTTCAGCTATTGGAAGATCTAAACCAACCCCACAAATTCTGACTTCAAATACGAAGAGAGTAAAATCCCTCAAAATGTATTTGACCTGCCGTCTCAATAACTCATTTATGCAGAAGAAACGATAAGGCAACCACAAGAGCTCAGCTGCTGAAGGCTAATCTATTTTTAAAGTTTAGACAACTTCTAAATAGTTTATTCAGCCAAATTGATAAGCCAGCAAGAATGCCTGTCAGGAATTTAATGTCAACTAATACGTGACGATTAGCAGAAATAAGCCAAGAGTACTGCTACCAAATGCTGAATGACATTTGGGTTGGGGGGGAGGGGGAGGGGGTGTTGTGTTGATGATAAACCTGCTTTTCTGTTGACTATAATTTATTATTCTATATAGAACATTAGGAATTTCAGTATCTGTGCTATCTACAAGATTATTTACATTTAATTAAATGTTCGAATGTATCATTGATATGAGACTCAATGTCACGTAGTGTGATAATTTGTTTGACCCTTCTATCAATTTAACCAATCTTTTCATCTGTACTACCCGGACCATAGAAAGGGTTCTACCAAATGAGGCAGTAAGAATGAAAGATACAATTACTTGAAATTCGTTGAAATAACATCCTATCTCGATTGGGTAGGATACGTACTGGTGGCATGTGTAACACAAGGCAGTAAGAATGTGTGATACATCTCAGTCATTCGAATTATGAAGGCATAGTCTGATGCTTATTAGGTTCTACAAACATTATATGATGATCAAATTTACCTGCTGAAATCAAGGAATCAAACAATGAACTAGTATACCTGGACTAGACGCATGTGCAAGTCACCGATTTTGCTCCACTTAAGAGACATACTGAATTCATTTAACTTCACTCTACCGAATAGTGTGTTCCCTGAAATTTCAGCAGATATTGAAGTACTAAAGACCTACAGCAAAACAAATTCATCACTTCCATCCCGTTGGCATACATTAAGATTTGACATGATAAGAGCAATAGAGTGACAAAACTAAAATGAATCCAACTGACAAACCAAGTTAAGCCCAAATTCCTTTTCAACTTAAATCAAACAATGTGATACATGCCAGATACAAAAGGTAGTTGATTCAAGTTATATAAACTGATTTAGTTGATTCAAGTTAAATCATCAGATTTTACACCTTTGGCCATCCATGCCTGGAAAAGAAAAAGAAAATCCTGATCACAGGTGTTTCACTAAACATACCGTTGAAAAGCCTGCAACTGGAATTACTTCACCCGCATCCAAAACATCAATCACCACATCCAAGGGAATTGTTGCATCAATCTGCTGCTTTTCAATGTTTATAGTTGGCAGTGAAGATACAGAAATATTCAAGTTAATGTCATCATTTGGATACAACTTGTACAACTGCGGAATAAAAAACCTCCATCCAGCTGTGTTCAAGAGAGAGTGATCTGATATGTTGTCAACAATCCAATGCATCTTCTTTGCCTGAAAAGAAGAACAAACTTTCATTATCTTGCTATCAAATGGTTATCTTGATTTGACAATTCTATTATGGGATCCAGCAACAAACGCTAGACCCTATGGATCAGGTAGCTTGGCACGTTTAGCAGGTGAATTAGATAGTATTATACAATATTAAAAGAAGGGATGAACCTCTACTTTGGTTCATTGTTAAGCACCCCTATACACTGGACTACTGTAATAAGAACTACCCATTTCAATTTTGCAGTTGAATTCATCCCCTTTGTCAAATTCAATTACAATGTGATCGAAAACAGAGGCAATAGATTGCTCAGTGAGAAAAGGACACGCTATCTAGCCTATGCCTTGTAATATATGGATATGTGACAAGCTTGAGCGTGTACAAATTTAGAAAACGTGTCAAAGACACCCCAACTTTCTAAATAATTTGCTCTTCTTCCCTATTTTATACATTCACTTTATCTGTTAAAAAAAATTGATCCAAATTTCAAATCCAGCAGACTTGTTAAAATAATGAAATTAGAAAATTACTTCCAAGTAGACTGCTGATGCAGATTTAAGAACATCTTCATGCAATGAGATCCTGGCCATCTTATCCACTTCCTTGTAGGAGAATGAAGCTTGTAAAGTTTCATGATAGTGGTTGGAAACTATAATTTCATCCTTGGCAGATAGCAACCCATCTATTTCGAGGTCAAGTGATGATTCACTCAACTTTGGATCATCAACAAATGTAATGTTCATGGAAGCCACATTAGTTATTGGAACTTCTTTAGGAAGAGATTGCAATACAGAATCAAGCTTTACAATTCCATCTTTTATTTTCTTGGAAACAGCATTTTCAACTGCAGAAACAATTGTACCCTCTAAGGCATCCACCAACCTGAAAAATGGGAGGTGAATCACAAAATGAACATGAGTAGTCATGGAAAGTAAGTAAAAGAAAATTTACATAACTAGCCCGTTCACAGATAGAAAGTAGAGTAAACAAAATGAAAAATTAGACTTTAAAAGCTAATGTGTTTCCCAGATACATTTGTCATTGACAGAGAAAATAGTTTCAAAGTGCACATCAAGGAGGTATTTACATTTCATCTTAGGATGAAAGTTCTTGATGTTCATCTAGGATTTGCACGAGCACAGATAATGCTATGGACAAAATAAATATCATATTGGATAATATCAATTTCCAACTGGCACCAAGAATCAGCATATTTAGCCATGAGTGAAACAGGTATATATGCAATTAGGTCCTGGCATGACACTGATGACTTCATGACCTATAGTAACATTTACTTTCCTCATTAATAATTAAACATATAATAAAAACATAGCCCCTATTTGGTACCGCTAAAATGTTTGATTAAAATCTAAATCAAAGTCAACAATTAATTTTAACCACACATTTCATAGGACTCACAACTTTTCAACCACATATTTCATCAACTTTTATCAATATATGTTAAAAATCTGATTTTAATCTCTACCAGATAGGAGCATAATCTACAATAATCAGCAGGGCGAACACAAAAGTTGTAAAGCAAACGGTTTCCTTTCAAGTTCAAAAAGTCTATGCATTTAACATTCTAAGGCTCGGTTGGAGCCTCATTTTTTGGGAGAACAGATTTTGTAATAGTAATTTTTTTGAAAAGTGTGTGGTAAAAGTAGGGAAAGTTTTGAATTTACGTGCAAAATTATTTTATTGAGAAAATGTGTGATTGAAAATGAGTTTTTAGATAATGGGGATCAAACAGGGGCTAAATCATTTGCCCAATTTTCCAAAAATACAAACAACAAAACCAAGGAAGATTGCCATCGTTCAGAAAACATGAAAAATGATACCCTTGATAAAACAAGGATGCTCCACCATCCAACTTTATAGATATATCTTTCACATTACATCCACAGTCCGGAACAGACAGCTTAAGAGATCCTCGTAGATTCTTCAGACTGAGGGTAAGCCCAATTTCCATACCTTCAACCTTAGAAGAAGCAGAATACATCAATTTCCCATGGAGAATATATTAATTGAAGATCATGCCATGACTTCACAAAAAGAAATGAAAATTACTGTAAACATATTAATGGTAAGAAGTTTAGAGTTTTAGAGTCTGGAGTTCTATTACTATCAAGACTTGCACAACTAGCTGATTAAAACTAAAGAAACAAGTTTTGTCAGTTTTATGTTTCTAAATTCAAGGCCTTAACTTCCATAAAAAGTTTCTAACAAGGATCATTCTATGGAGCTGCAAAATCTAAACTCTAAATGTAAAATAGAACAGAATAGAAAATGTAAGATTGAAACATGTACTTGAAGCGGAAGTGTTATTCTGACAAATGTGGGAAGAATTCTCAACTTTCATAAAAATAGATCATATACATCATTTTGAGCTAAGGAAGTAAACTTCATTGTTTTTACTGCAATGATAATTGCTTTCCGATCTGTAATACAATTGACATACTATGAGACATACACCTACGTCTTAGTAAATATGCCTATTTTAATTAGTGAAATAGCCAGCGAGCTTCACCCTGACCATTAATCAGGTTGGCCATTGTTAGGCTGTGACAGGTTTTCAGAAACTCAAATCATAAATACTGCTACTAGTTCTCTCTCCTCCCTCTGTACCAAAATCCACCAAGTCCTAATATACAAACATACAGATGCAAGCAGTACATATTATTGCATATAATGACAACAAACTAATCCCGATACCAGATAATTTGGAGTAGACTGCACGAATTCATTTCCTCTGCTATTTTCAATTCATTGCTACATGCCTTCATCGATAGCTAATTGCAATACATCATTCATAACCATGTCATAAACATTCTAACCTATTCTACTAAGGATCACATCACTCTAGTGCACAAGAGATTTTTTAAGTCAGAACAAAAAATGTCCTCACTGCCTAAGCCGTATATCTGTTAATTTATCCCCAGTTGGTGTTAATTCGCATTTATTATTGCATCTGTTTTAGCCCCTGTTTGATGGAGATTAAAATCATATTTTTAGCAGATTTTGATAAAAGTTAATGAAATGTATGGTTGAAAAGTTTTGGATTCCGTTAAATACGCGATTGAAATTAATTGTTGATTTTGACTTAAATTAAAATCCCAAAAGGGGGCTTAATATCGCTACAAATTCATCTCAATATCATGATTTCAAGTATTTTCATCTTAACAGCATTCTCAGTATTTTACTTGGAATCATCGAATTTGTTCATTTTTCTCGCTTCACCCTACACATCAATAATTGTCCATCCTAGATGGACTCTTCACTGAAATTCAACTCTCTGAAATCACCTTTTGGCATCTAAAATGCGTAAAATTAAAGCTTTTTGAAGTTACCTTCCTATACTTGAAATTCATTCACAAAATATTCAGAAGATATGATAACTCACTAGATTATTATACAGCGGTTCCATGTAGAGCATTCAAGACTATACAAATTATACATGCATTGATAATCTGCATACCCGAATTGTGGCACTTCCTTGATCCGAAAGAGCAATAGGAATCAACCAAGTGCTATATGAATACTTCCAATTCATACTCAGATTCGCGGTGGCCCCAGAAACAGCTATAAGTATACCATTATCACCAGTTTTCACAGTAGAAGAAATCACATCGATCCTTTGTATAGTAATATTAGAAAGAACCATATGAACTTTACCCACAACTGGGATTTTCACGGCCTTCTCGATCTTGGGCAGGTAAAGTGGAAGCAACGACGACTCTGCCTTTTCTATTAACAAATCCTTGAGAAAATCAAGACCCTTATTCGATATGTCTACCGTAATGTACCCTTCTTGATTATTTGATTGAACATGGGTAGGGCAAAAATTAAATAAACAAACTATTAAAAAAATGAAAATTGATCGTGCCATGAAAAAAATCCCAGGTGAGAAAAATGGGTTTTAACTAGACTGGAGTGCCATTTACATTCTTGGAATTGCTGTTGGAGTTCGAAAATGAGAATAACGTGCAGGAGTAGGTGGGTTGAGTAGTTAGGTAGGAGCTTCGTGACTGGCGTAGGCTGGTGTTTTGGCAAAATTAGCAGGCAAGACAATCAAGGTGTTCACAATCTCACGGTAAAACTGAAGAAGAAGGAAAATGAGATGGATAAAAAAGACGATGAAATGTAGGGGTGAACAAAATGACAAAATCAGATCATATTTGTGCTCATTATATGAAAATGCACTATTCTCCAAACTCATTTTAAATAGTACATTATTAATTTTACATATAAATTCAATTTTTTTTTTTTACTTTTTAATCACACATTCTCCAAAAATCACTATTATAAAATGCATTCTTTTAAAAACAAAAATGAGACTCAAACAAACTCCAATTCACACCCAAAAATTCAATTAAAAAATAGGTCAAAAATATCATGTATTTTCGATTTCTCATTTCTCAGTCTGGAAATTGGAAACCAAGACCCTAATTCATTTATGATTTTCTCTCTTCAATTTATACACCGACTGACTCTCATATGAAAACCAACAACTATCGTCGTGCTCAGCCACCACCGTCACATGTATTTCTGAAATTGAAGCCTTATCTTTCAGTTCTTCGTTAAATGTTCTTTCTATTTTTTTTTTCAATTAGTAATGAAACTAGAATCAAATCAAATCATAATCAAATGGTTCGATTTCGATTTGGTTTCATATCTTTAAAAAATAAAATCATTTTGTTTCATTATAAAAAAAATCATTGATTTATGTTTCGGTTCGATTCCCTTTGAACTAAAATTGAATGAGATCATGTCCACCCCTAAAGAAAAGAGCAGGGGAAATATGGAGACAATTGGATTATTATTCTTAGTTTAAAGAGGTATTTTTTTGCAATTAAAAATGGATAAATTCATTCGTTGTCATTTATTAGTTTAGTTGACCTCACTAGATAGGTTCAATTAAATTAATTATGTGACATTATATTTAAATAAATCTATCATTTAATATCATGTTGTTATCACATAAATTGGTGCTGACACATATGACGTTAAATAACATTATTCTTTTAACTTTTATTGAAATTCAATTTTCATACTAAATTTTAACTTATCTTAATTAATTTTTAGACTTCAATTTAATTTCAAATTTCACATTTTATTACCTATAGTCTCCAAACAGCTAATAACAACAATTAACATATATAGCATAGCAATTACGCGAAAGGCCATTCACCATTGCAATATAACTCTCAATTAAGCAATTTTCATCAATGGTAAGTTCAACAATATAATTACAATCGAGGAAGGTTCAGTCGAGTGAATTTCATACCCAAACCACACCAAGCGGATCGAGGCTTCAATTACACCATGTAACTAGCTATTGCATTCTAACTTGTTGTTCTTATATTTGTAAAAACACGTCTAAAAGTGATGCACTCTTACTAGGAAGGAGATGTTTGCACTTGTTTGGTTAATTTTTAATTACTTATAATGTATTGAGTAAAGAGTAAATAAAATAAGTTTAAAATGAGTAGTTGTAAATGATTTTAAAACACTACCAAACAAGATGAATTTTAGTTGAAATGGAACTTCTAATATGAAATGAAAGGAAAAGAAAATCAATGCATTCACTCGGTCAATGTAATCACGACGACGACGTTGAAGAGTTGAAGTCTAATTGACGAATTATATTCGAACTCAATTCAAAATTTCGTGTTCCTAATCAATAGTGTGTATTCTGAATCATCGTCATCATCATCATAATAATTAATAAAGAAGATTTTCTTCCTATTTAATGATTATTGTCGTAATGCCTGCAGCAGAAACGACAATTATGACGGACTATTCTTGGCGGTAATTGGCGTTGCCGTATGTTTTCAGTTGATTTGCTTCTTTTAAATTATTCAAACACAGCAATTTCCTCAATCAGCTACTCCAATTCCATAATTCAACTCGCTGATTCCAGTCGTAAAGGTAAACAAATTTTCATCCTTTAAGCAGTTATATATGTGCTTTGGCGGTATAAATATATACGCGTATATGAGCTAATTCCGAAGCAGTTATCTTCATTGACCTTCTTTCTTACGCCCTGAATTTTACATTCTCTGATTTAAGAGTTATTAGACAGATTTTCCGGTTATGTTAAATTTTTTAATTGAATCAATTTTATTTTTTTGGGGGGTAGAATTTTAGATTTTACCATCTGAGGTTTTTTGAAATGGTATCTTGTCAGTTAATACACTACCAAAAAGGTTGTTTCTTGCTTGGATTAAAGGGACAAGAATGGTTCTTTCCGTCTTGCTATTATTTTGGCGCACTTTTTCTTGTCTTCGTGATAATCTAAAACTACTTTTTTTTTTTCAAATTGACTTGTTGAATCTCTCATTGCATCAATGTGCAATATTGTGTATCCTTTGTGATCTATAACGTGCCTAAAAAGGGTCATTGGTATAGCTGATAGGATGATTGTGTTCAGATGAGAGCTTCTTAGTAATGCTAAAAATTCCACCATCTTATTTTCCAGACGAATGGCCGCTTCTAGAGATCCATGGATGAGGGAATATAATGAAGCAGTAAAACTTGCTGATGATATCACTAACATGATATCTGAAGAGAGTTCATTTCCTGCAACAGGGCGAGAAACACAGCGACATTCATCTGCAATACGGAGGAAAATTACCATACTTAGCACCAGGCTCGATGACCTAGAGTCTCTTCTGTCAAAGCTTCCTGCAAAGCAGCCTTTGTAAGTTATCTCTATTGAACTGGCCATTGGATAAGGATGTTGATGCACAATGTTAAAATGATCAAGGCGTTATCCAATGTATCTTCTCTGTGTTATGGTTCACTTGCTAAATTTGTCCAATTCTCAAACTACCTGTACCTCTCTTTACTTCATTTTTCTATTTGTTTCCTCTTTGTGCTTTCTCCAAGCATGTTTGGATACTCGTTTATGGTTCACTTGTATATGTTATCTCCAAGCATATTTTTTTATGCTTGTTAAACCCGTTATATCTTATATGCAGGACACAGAAAGAAATGAATCGACGCAAGGACATGGTTGCAAATTTAAGATCAAAAGTAAACCAGATGGCTTCCACATTGAATATGTCAAACTTCACAAACAGGGACAGCTTGCCCGGGTCAGAAAGTAAGCCGGTTGATGCTATGAGTAGAACAGCAGGCCTTGACAACACTGGGTTTGTTGGTCTTCAGCATCAAATCATGAAGGGTTAGTTTCTGTGAAGATTTTAAAATATATGTTCTCCTTTTTAATCAATTGTTTCTCTCTGTGTATCATCCTTTGTTCGCTTTCTATGCAGAACAAGACGAGGATCTTGAGAAATTGGAGGAGACAGTGATCAGCACCAAACATATAGCATTGGCAGTCAATGAGGAGCTTGATCTGCATACAAGACTAATTGTGCGTGTGTTATTGTATATTTCACTAACCCAGATTTATTATCTTCTAAAATCACTGATTTTTGAGTTCATTTCTGTTTGATATATTCTGAGCAGGATAGTTTCGACCAACATGTTGATGTTACAGAATCCGGACTGCAGGTGATATTTCTAGTCTTATCTTATTATCAGGAAACCTTGTTGAGCTACTAGTGTAAAATTATTGAGATGAGTACCATAATTTTTGGCACGAATTTTTCTTGACTAAAGAAATCTGAGGCAAAAGTCTTCGAACATTTTAATCCTCTTACTTGGATGATTCCAAGGATTCATGTCATAAGACGTCAGGTTCTTCGAACTTTGGATTGCCTAATGTGACTTCTTCATAGTGTATAAAGAAGTGCAATCTTGATTGTATTAGTGTGTTTTTCTAATTTTTACACTGATTTTTTCTTGTTTGGTCCTCTGTAATGATAACAGCGAGTGCAGAGGAAGCTTGGATTTCTAAATAAACGCACAAAGGATGGCTGCTCCTGCTTGTGCCCACTTGTTTCAGTTATTGGGATCGTTGTTTTGGTTGCTGTCGTACATATGCTGATCAAATGTTTATAATACATACATGATGGAACTTGAAAGGCTCCTGCATCCTGGTCCCTTGCTTGTCCCGAAGAAAGATACACCTGATACTGAAAAAGGAGAGTTTTTTCTTGTTTGGACTTCACCTTTCTTGTACCCTTTCTTTCATTTTTTATTTTTATTTTTTTGGGTGGTTTTTGCTTATGGTAACCGTAAAATGACCAATTTATCCAGTAAAACCAGTTGATATGTTTACTGTATCCAAGTACATTGCTCTTATAGAGGCAAAGAAATGTCTAAAATTTAAGTCGTCATATTTAGCAGAGTTCAGCAAAACCCATGATTATAATTCAGTAGTTACATTGCGACTTCATGTCTGAATTAGAAGTTACGAAAACAAAGAAATCACTCTCTCAGAACACAGAAAGGAGAGAAATCCAACTCAATGTGGGAGAAAATCATCCACAATTTCATTGAGATGATTTAGTACAACAGGAATTTTCCGCAGAAATAATAAATAAATAAATATAGTCAATAGAGCTTTGTTCAGATTCGTCTCTCTCTTGTCTTCGGTTTGAGGGGTGGGGGGATGTCCTGCGCTATAACTAACAAAATTTAGAATCTAAAACTAGGATCCACATCCATCGCCCAAGTAAATTTTGCCAGGAGAGACTTGTTGAATATCTGCGACAGTGCGAAACAATTAGTTGATAAGTAACTCATTAAGAGGACCAGGAAACAATGAAAACTTATCCACCAGAAATTCAACTTTTCACCTTCTCGATAGGAACTTCATGACGTTTGCACCATGCAACTGTGATTCGAGGATCAAGGTAGTTAATCTTTGACGTGCCCAATGCTACAGTTTTCAAATCCTCTTTGGTCTCCTTGTCTCGTTCCATTTTTTCTATCTTAGCATTTGTTTGAGCTATCTTTTTCTCTAATCTGCATGATGCTTCACTATTAGCTGCATGATACCTAACACAGAATAACTCAACAATTAGGAGGAAATGTAATTACGCTTCGGGGTTAAGATTCCTTTTCAGTTTCCCATCAGCACTCTTTAGTGGGGGCTTTCCTTTCTTTGCCCTAACCAAATCTGTCGTCAACTCTTCCAAAACACCCTACAAACAATAACTAAGTCAAGTTATACACAAGACAAAAAATATTACGTCCTAAAATTCCCTGACAAGTATCAGTTCTCAGATGACAGCACTGAAAGTTACTTTCGAAATAAATTTTAACTTTTTTATTTTTTTTCTACTTGAAAGTGGAAAAAGTATAGTATTTACTTTTTTTAGCTATAACTTAGCCAAACATTGTTTTATAGTGACCTAGGCTTGCAACAAGCATCCAACCTTTACATGTCCAGTTTTTCAACCAGTCAATATAAGTTCGGGTAAATACAATACTGATCCATCAATGCTCCACTTAAGCAGTGACGTCCTCGAACTGGCAGCTAACTTTTGAGCTCATAATATTTTAGTAACATCAATTGCATGCAGTGATTAATTAGATTTAGAAGTCATTCATTACCTTTAATTCTTCTATCTTTTCATTCAACCGCAACATCTGGGCACTGTGGGACTTTGAGACAGTACGTTGATGATTACAAATGATTGCAACCTACACAATAGACATACAAATAGAAGTATTCTCAACCAAACTTGAAAAAAAAAATGATATCATCAGACATTTAGCTTTAAACAATCTTTACCTCCTTGTTTGCATGTTGATAAACAACTATATTCTCAGCTACATCTCCACCCTTTGTCTCCTTACTCAACTGTACCAACAATAACAAATGCATCAATTTATAGGAGAATGTAGCCCACTAAAACTGCTATTAGTCTTTGATAGACCGTCAAGAGTAAGCACTAATTAACTTTCGTAACACTATTAAAGTTCATTATCATCCAGATCTTGTATCATCTCTTTGAGTTTTTTAATATAACCTGCATGTATACTCACTTCTCCTCCTCTCTTTCTACTAAAATATTTGAGGGCAGAAGTAAATGTTTACCAGAGACATTCAGCATATGAACTGATACTAACTTGGAGACTATAAATCCCAGGTTCAATCTTACCATCTCATCCAGGGTTATTGATGCATTGTATGTACGGAAAACTTTTGCTGTCAGACCAGGCATGAGTTCCTTCAAATGAGCATTTAGTTTACTGGTATCAAGCTTGTCAAAAAGATCATCACCAGCCTTTTTGCCTGAAAGTGATACAGATAATATTCAAAACTGTAACAATAAATTTAAGTATGTACACAGAAGACCATCTACTGACCACTCCGGAACTGTTGGATTGCCTTGAAGACAGCAGATTCAACCTCAACCTCATTTTGATACCGGATAGAATCTTTACCAAGGAAATCAAACTGCAAATACAAACAGATACGCCATCAGGGTGAAAATATCTTGCATAGTTATTATATTCTTAATTCTCAGAACTGTCAACAGTGTAAACTTATTTAGAAGTTGTTTCAATCCTCATTTTTTTCCTCAGAATCCATCAAACTCGTGAATCTTACAAGGAAAATCTAAAACATAGATATTTGAGAAATAGTTATACTAGACATAAAGCCACATCACCTTCAAAATATTTGGAGGCATTGGTTCTACATTTTCTACTTTCAATGTGCAGCAACCAACTGTATCAGCTTCATCATCATCCTGTAAAATACTAAAAAGTGTTGAGACGTTGCATCGTCCCATTTATTTGTCATGGGAAAAAAGCCGTAGAATGCATAATTAAGAACATGTAGGTGGATCATAAAACAGTGCTTTGCAAATAAATTCCTCTCGAGTTCACAAAGTTCTGGATTGTGGTAGGTTGACAGCAAGTGTAAAACTTCGTCTGATGCTATTACATGAATCTTAATTATAGTTCTACCTATGAGCTGAATGGCAAAAAAGAATGTGGGAATAAGCCCTAGTTTGTTGTCATTGCTCAAGAAGCTCTCAAACAATTAAAAAATGCAATGTATGTAATGATTAAAATTAAAAATCATAGACCTCGTACCTTCTCGTTGCCTGCCCTAAGAGCTAGTTTGTCAATAAGATAGGTAGCAACTGCAATCTGCTTCTTTGTAGGATCTTTACTTGCAAAATCCTTAGTATAAGCTGCTCTAATACCTTGTATGTAGTCCTTCAGTCAAATAGCAAAGAGATATTTATAATAAGTTAGTCCTACAATAAAAACAGATGATACAAAGACGTTTACTGGTTAACTGCATATTCAATACCTTCAAAAGTCTTGATTTCTCGTATTTCTCCTTGTCACTTTGCCCTTTCAGGGTGCTGCTTGCTGCAAGGAAAACATATTTGAATTCCTTTGGATTGATTGGGTCATTCCAAAATGCTAACCATGTCACGGTATTGTCATGCCTTATTTCTTTCCAGCTGCCAATTATTAAATTCGTAATGTTACCTCTTCAAATCAATGCCATTTTAACCTGAAAAATCACCGGCCATTTTCCTGATCGTCAAAAGAGAAACTAATAAGCAGGAAAAAGAACCTTTCACCAGCGATAGGACACTCTGGAATTGGTGCATCCTTTCCAATATTTATAGTGATGTCGCTAGGACGTATGCGTCTTTTAAGCTTCCCCATCTGTTCAATGCTATTCACTCATTAAAACTCTAATATTGCCACCAATTTTCATATAAAGAGGAAATTTTAGATGAACATTAGAGCTCCACTTCTAGCAGAAAGATGTTTAATATACCTTTGGATGCTCTCCACGGCCTCGGAACAATCCAGGTGGTTCAACCCTGAAGTTCCCAACCTGCAAATGACATCGTTGCCAGATACCTCAGACAAGCATCAGAAGAAAGCCACATTAAACTAGTCTACATCACTATCATCTAACAACAGTGTATATGATCAAATAAAGCACCATGAAAATCCCAAAAGATGAATATAACTATGTTGAACCCTCATCATTTATGCCGCATTAAGAACTAAAGCCAGCTGCATTTCAAAATATTTACTGTTATGCACATGCCCCCATACATCTTTAGTATTATCAAAATGTTGCAGAACTAATTATTGATATCTTGAAAATTTATTTGCCGGTTTGAAGAAAACAAACATGAAAATATACAGAAGCTGCTAAACATTGATAATTCATTACAACTTTGCCTTTTTTTTTACTAATCAGTAGCTCTGCAAATTTATAAAATATGCTTCACTCTCCAGCTCAATAATAGGTTGCACATCACACTTCTATATTGAGACTTCCAAGGCTTTACTGCTGCATTACAAACAGTTGAGATGATATGAAAATATATGCAAAGAAAAGAAGAATAAAAACTTATTCTCCCAAGACACATTTTTGAGTAGTCAATGAAAAAATATTGATGATTTTATACAAGCAACTAAAGCTATGTATACACCAAGCTGTTGAAACCAAACATAAGTTCCCCTTCCCACTCCCACCCCCCAAAGAAGGGGAAAAAAGTTAAAAAAAATACAAAAACGGATGAAATACAACACAATGTAGATGCCACACCTTCTCTTTGACTCCATTAACAATAGCCCACATATACTTCTCCTCTTGCTTCAGCTTCTCTTCTCTTATGGCCTTCTTCTCCTGACAAAACAGTGGAGTTCAAATTAGCCGCTGTTCTTATTAGAACATGTATTGCCTATTAGTCCACTTGGTAACAGCACCTATTCATTTACAATATATAAAACTAAAGAATTGAGTTTATTTTAGAAACAACAGAATATTTTAACTACTCTAGAGCACACAAGCTAGACAAAGCTTATCTGTTCCAATAGAGAGCATGCTCAGAAATGCGGCACAGGAAGAATAAACACATGATAGACACAAAAGCAATTGAAGAGACCCCCCAAGAAAATTAGAAGTTACTAGAAAAACAATGTGAAAAAGGATATTTATTTCCATTTATATAGTAAAACTATACCAACTAAATTAGTTCATAGCAAGTAACTTTATGATTATCATAAGAAGTTTGTAACTTAAGAATTGCAATAGTCAATAGCCCAGGCATGCAGCAGAGTATATATGATGATTGGGCAATCTGCGTAAGTTAACCAGTTAAATAAATGCTAGCACTCAGATGTGCCTTCTTAATTCAGGTTACGTCATAACATCAGGCATTGAATAGCGCATGAATTCATTGCAATGCAACTAAATTGAAAGGCAGCAGAAGGCATCTAAGGGTCATGATTATTGTGTCAGATGTACTTATGCAGAACTCTGATTCAAGACAGCACTCTTAAGATATTCTCCAAGAAACATCATAGTAACCCTTAGCTCATAACTGAAAGATTGTTGAACGTGAAATCTTCAACAGTTACAATAGGAAAGACAACTTATCGTAGTTATAGTAGATACAAAATCTGTTTCATTAACTGTCAAACTCACATATATGAATCAGTTTCTGACAGATAATGAGCAAACAAGTTAATATTAAGATATGAATAAATCAGCTTGATTTTCAAAATCATCCCTTATATGTCACATACAAAAAGTATGACAAATCTTTAACTCACTTCTGTAGTCATCTGTTTCTTTTTCTCCTTTTCTTTCTGATGCCATTCATATATTGGGGTGAAATCGCAGTCTTCCAAGTTTTGAATAATGTGATTTTTTCCCAGTATTTTCCTCCAGTCACTCATGAAATTTTCTTTGAACTTAGGTTTGTTCATGTATTCCGTATCTAACATCACCGCAAACATCGAAGCTACCTGGAAAAGAAAAAAAAAACATTGCATGGCTTGGAGCAATTAGAGGACAATATTTTTGAAGATATAGACACAATGAACTAAAAGAAAAGCTAGTAACCGTGTGTGTTGTGTGAGAGATAGAGAGAATGATATTCACCTCCTCCTGTTTGGGTGTTAACTCAACTGGCTTCCCCTTGTAGAGCATCTTAACCCCATGAGGCAGGTATGGAGGTGGAAATATCACACCGTTGTGAATCAAGGTAGTCCATTTCTGCCCTTCACCAGAGCCTGGAGGAACCTTTGATGACTTGGAGTACTGAGATTTTTTCATCACCTTCTTTGAATTCTTATTTGTTTTATTAAGTGAAGAGGAAACAACTTTCGTTACTTTCTTAATGGCTGATGTATTCTTATCTGAAGCAGCCGGCTTCTTCATTCTCTGAGATATGGGAACATGGTCATCATCATCCTCTAAATTTGGCTCAGCTTTGACAGATGGTTGCTTATTATTAATAGTCGCATCGGAAAGCTTATGCTTTTTCATTGAAGATTGCCCAGCAGATTTTACCTCGCTGGCAGGTCTCTTACTTAACACGGTTGAAGGTTTCTTTGAACCACTGTCTCGTAAGGCAGACCCATTTTGGTTACTTTTTGCTGCAAGGGGCTTTTTTTCATCCGGATCATAGGACTTGCTAGTAGACGTCCCTACATTAGACTTCAATTGGACCTTATGTGACAAAGGCCTTTCATCATCTGAATCTTCTTGTTTGGGGATGCTTGGATTTTGACCCACATGTGAAACATTGGATCCTTTGCTGGCATTGTTCGAGTTGATCTTTGATAAGCCAGTAGAAAGCCTAGCACTAAGTGGTTTATCATCTTCTGAATCATCAGAGTAATTTGGTTCAGCAGCAGGCCCAGTCGAAGGCTTCTCCACCTTCATCTGTCGATTAACATTTTCTAAACGGTAAGTCGCTGAAGGTTTCAGATTTGCCTCTGGAGACCTCAATGAAGATGCCTTAGCAGATGATTTAGATGCTTCAGGGCTACGCAGGGGTGATTTAACAGGTGATGCTTTGGAAGAAGAGACCATCTTACCCTTTTGAACCCCAGAACTTTGACCATTTTGAGATCGTCCATTGGGCATCGGCCTTCCTAATTGTCGGTCAAGCTTTTGAGATGAAGATGACTTTTGAAGCTGTGGGTTTGATTGGTTTTGCTTTGATGATGAGCTGCTCCGTTTAAATACTAAGGGTTCCTCATCCTCGTCCATATCATCCATCAATTTTGGTTTGGTACAAGCCTCAACAGCCATTATGTTGCTATTTCCTGTGTTGTCATATAATGGTCCTCAGCATCTGTAAACATCAATCTTTTTTTGTTATAATCTCATGTTTGAAGAGAAACTTTACAAAACAAAATATGTTGTCAAAACCTTTACTGTTCTTGAGATTTAGGAAACCAAACATTAAGATCACATCCAACCATTTTCCCATACATAGAACGTCACTAACTCACTAGGGTATCATTTGCACTAGAGAACCACTCTTTTCCATAGAAAATAACACATTAGTGACATGCCATAATCCAAACCGTGAAAGCAGGCCACAATTATAAATGATCTAAGACGGAATAAAATGTAACTATACATCCCCCCATAGAACTTAAGGAGTAAGAATATTAAAAAATGAGCAACATATATTTAGAGTACACACGTGCAAGGAATCACTACATCACCCTAACTAGGGCAAAAAACAAGCCGACAACATATATCTGGCCACCTATCACCCTATCAGATAAATACTTAGCGCCAAATTGAATTGAGTCAATAAATCCTGAACAAGAACCAGCATCCGAATTTAAATTGCAAATAGAGTGCTAAAGAAAAGGTACTTCTAAGATGCATGTTCCAGATAGGTCAAGCAGAAAAAAGAAAAATAGAAATAAATAACTGTAAATTACTCTCAGCTCAAAACTTTTAGAAACAAAATAGTAGTTAACCAGTTAACCTCGTTCCAAGCACATTAATTTAACTCGCCTATACATAAGTTGCAAGCCCTAATACGATAATTAATCTAATTATTCCTTTTTTCCTAAATCCAAAAAAGGGGGGTTGGATTCTCGATGATAATAAGCTGATATGCATTCAGATGTATCAGAAAACAAGAAAAAATCAAAAGCAGGCGATGCTCACAAGGGATCTTTTCTCAAGAAAGACGAATTAGAGAGAGAATCTGATCTGAGGTGCTTTGCGTAACGGAAGGGAGATTAGAGAGAAAGAGAGAAAGCTAGGGCAAACCGAAGATGAAGTCCACAATAGAAATAGAAATCCAGAAAACTTTAATACGAGAGAAATATATAGATATATAGCAGCCTCTGTGTATTTGTATTATATTGTAGCTATTCTTTTTCTCACACTATCCATCTCTCTCCTAATCCTTCTCTGATCGTGTGTCTGTGAGCGCGTGTCATGACGCCACACCAACCATGTACTGAACCAGAGCAGGACCACGACGGACCACCGGATCCGAAAAAGGAGACATTATTCGAACTCAAATCCGGACCCTGACCGAATTTGAGCTCAGGCTGACTTTTAGATTAGGTTAGCGTGAGGTTGGGCTGGTTAGGAGTTTTATATGGGCCCTATTGGGCTCTCTAATTGAGGCCGGATGATATCTTTAAAGATGAGGAAATTAGGCCTAATGCTCTAAAAATTGACTCAATTAAATTAATACCCTAAATTAATTAAACATCACATAAATCCCCATATTAATTACGCCCTAAACTTAAACAAATCCCCAAAACTCCAAAATCTCCCAGCCCACTGAATACAGAGACTACAAACACCATCGTGCGCCACCCACTGATTCCATGTCGAGGGGCCGCTTCTCCTTCAACAAAGGCCTGATGGAATTGGCCAAGATTTGGAGAACAAATTCAAATGTCAAAAGCTTTGTAGCTGAGAAAGTGAGAGGAGGCTATTCAGTAGCCATTGCAGATTATATTTCTTTTTTCCAACCCTTCCTATTATAAGAAGAAGGGTACCAAATGATGGATTCTTTATCGAGAGCATCAACCCGAAAACAATGAAAATTGTGGTGGTGAAACTTGATAACTAGTTTCCATTGCAATTCATACATTTGGAACGAGTCTAAACTGTCGATCCACGAGAAATTAAATAAAAATTTGAACAAAACGCACAATAAATTTAATTTAATTATTGTGCTGAAGGTACAACCGGTGGAAGTGTTGGTGGTAAAACTACTGGTGGTGGAGGTACAGCTGGAGGAAGTGCAGGTGGTGGAGATGGCGATGCTGGTGGACTTTGTCACTTTTTTTTTTTTTTTTTTNCACTTTTTAAATTTGTATAACTTCTTTTAATTTGTGCCACTTTTTTGAATTCGTCACTTATTTAAAAATTGTCATTTTTTTATAATTTTGTCACTTTTTTGAAGTGTTTATCATTTTTTTTTTCACTTTTTTGATTGTGTCACTTTTCTATTAAAAAAAGTGACAATTAATTCTATACAGTATTTTTTACTTTCAAAATATGTTTCATATGATTTTTCAAAAAAGCTTTAATTTTAAGGGTATTTTTATAAGTTGCCCTTTAAAGATTGGACATTGAGACCTAATAAGATATTTTTATGGGAAAATTTCATAATTAAGAGGTTAAGTATTTCTTATTTTAAATTTAAGAACAAATATTTCAAATTTCAAAAATCAGACACTAATTAAAATTTCTTCATGATTTAATTAATTATTTATATATTTTATTAAATAAATATATTAAGGTCAACAATTTATATAATTTAGTCATAAATTAACAATTTAATTAGTCACATATTATTTTTCGGTCACAAATTATAAATTTTATACGTCACAAATTATTTTACTTTCACAATTCAAAAATTTTATAAGTCACAATTTGTTTATCAGTTACAAATAAAAAATTTATACGTCACAATTTATTTATCGGTCACAAATCACAAATATTATAAGTTACAACTTATCAGAGAGTCGCAAATTTTCAATCAAAAATTTTATATGTCACAAATTATCTTATGGTCACAATTCAAAAATTTTATAGGTAATAATTTGTTCATCGGTCACAAAATCAAAAATTTATACGTCACAATTTATTTATCGGTCACAAATCACAAATATTATAAATGACAACTTATCAGACAGACATAAATTTTCAAATTTTCGATCACAAATTAATAAATTTTTAGGTCACACATTATTTTTTTGTCACAATTTTATCCTTTTTATTGCTCACATAGAGTTTATTGGTCACAAATTAACCAATTTAATGGTCACAATCAACCAAATAATTTGTGAACACAATCAGCACTTGTGACCACCATCTCACCACTTCCTCTAGCAGCATCACCGCCAAAACCACCGCCACCACTTCTTGACAGCAACAATATCTCAAACAAGTCTAACACATCGCAGAAAAATACCATCATATCGTCGCGCCTGATCCACCACCATATCGACAGACCCATCGTCACCAACATCTACTAGTAGCACCAACACTGTCTAGCCGATATACCATCGTCGCTAGAACCACCACCACCACCTCACGACAACCGCCAACACCGTTACCATCTCAAACAAACCAAAACCACCATCAAATACCACCACTACTTTACCATCGTCGCCACCACTTTAACCGTACCACTACACAATCGTTTCCATACACACTAAACAACACACATACACCATAGATTGTCAAATCATCACTAAGCACGGATCGCCCACCACCTACACCAACAACTCACTGTCATCGCCACCACCGCAACCGCTACCGCACCACCACCACACCGCCATGACAATAACAACCACTGATCCAAAACCACATACCAAACACAAATCCAACTCCGCCAACACCAAAACCATAGCTTACTCCACCTCAACTCCGTCAAATGTTGCGCGCGCTCACATCGGGCAGCACACAGCGTTGTAGCGACGATGTTGACGCAGCGCTCACATCAAGGGGCAACTATACATTGCAACTAGATGTGGCATCGGGGGCAGACACACCCGGCGGCTACGACGGTCTGAGGGAGAGCATAGAGAAAGAGACGGGAGGTGAAGGGAGAAGAGAAGTGAGAATGAAAAATGGAGAGGAAATGAGATAAGATGATTTAGGGTTTGAATTGGTTGGATGAAATATTTTGTGTGTGTGTGTGTGTGTAAATTAATCTATAATATTATTATTAATATTAAAATGTTGATTTATAATACTTGAATTAATATCTGATTTTTGTATGGATAAATTTATATTCGATTTTTGAAGTTGAATCTTAAAAAATCTGGTTTGGTGTAATTTCCCCTATTTTTATTTTTATTGCATAAGATCTATGATATTTTATTTTTTAGGAGACATTATAAATAAATTTCTAGATTGGTGTTCATAATTGGAATATAAATACAGTATATTCTTGGACTTTATTACTCTTTTTGATTCTCTATAAATTTCCAAATCAAAATCGAAATCCAGTTACATTTTTGGAAGTAAAATTAAAGCCCATCTTAACTAAAAGCATGTAAAAAAATCTAAATTAACGTCAACAATTAATTTTGACTACACATTTCAATAAACCGACAATTTTTATCAATTCTTCAACAACACATTTTATCAATTTTTATCAAAATTTACTAAAAATATATTTTTTCTACAAAACAAAAAAGGATTAATTAGTATATCATAGAACTTAATAATTTGCTTAGGATTGGTTATAGGTAGGGATAAAAAGTAGAGGAAATTAGGCCCAGGCCTAAAATCAATAAAATCGAACAATACGTTTAATTAATAATTTATCAATGATCTTTTAATCAATAGAAATTATACGCTCAAACTACCCAAATGGATGAAAAGAAATCATTTACAGCAACAATAAAACCGTAATCCATTCACAGTTGAAGAGTGTATTTTACACTCCGTCGATCATCATCGTTAGCACCTTAAATATTTGATTTCTCTTTGTCGATTTCAATGATTTCCACAATTTATCAGCCACCGTCAAACCATACCTTTTCTCTCCTTATTCATTCAATTCAAGGTCAATTTTTTGTATATTTTTTCTCAAAATCTGTTTTAATATCATTCTTCATTTTCCATTCTGCACATAATCAAATATTTGCGTTTTTCGTTGAGTTTATTTTCTTCCATTTATTTGATTGATGCATTTTTTTTTTCAATTTTTGCAGAGATAAGTGATTAATAGCAAGATGCTAGGGGTACCAATTTCGAGTATTCTTTCCACTTGAGTCAACTTGCCCACCCCTTATTAAAGGCATCAAGAAGTGGAAACATGTGTCAAAAGGATAGTTATTCAAAACATTGACAATCATCATGGTATGATTAAATCAATTTCATAATTTGTTTAAAGATGTTTATTGTTCAATGAATCAATTGACAAAGAGTTTGGCTTGTGAGTGGGCAAAGGATGACATCTGTGTTACTATAGTTGTACTAGGGCTCAGAAATACCTCACTTGTGGATGCAATGTTCGCCTTGCTCTTTTTATGTTAATGTTTTGTTTTTGAAATTCATTGCTTTTGTCAAATTTTTTACCATGTTTTTTTGTCAAATTCTTGTTAGTTGAAACTTGAACGAGAAGTGGAAATGTGTCTTAATGTCTTCCTCGTACTTGGACTTCTAATCTGGATCGCTAAAGTCAATATTCACCTTCATAATATTTAGATTTGTTTTAACTATACATAATAATTTTTTACTTTCAAAACACTTTTTATATGATCTCATACATGACTATATGTGATGGTTCATGTGTTTTTGGTGTTGCGTGGGGTGGTGGAATTTGTATAAAATGGTATATTTTGAGGTTTTAATTGGCGTTCGGTTACTTTTTTAAGTTTCTCACTTTGTAGTGTTTGTCATTTTTTTTTTTAATTTTCCATCACTTTTTCCGTCACATCATTTATTGTTTGTTACTTAAAAAGAAAAAAATTCACTTTTTATAGTGACAAACTTCACTTTTTATTACAAGCGTCACTTTTTTAATTCCCCTTGCGTGCCATGATGAGCAGTTTTGATAGCTAAACATTCGAGGTAGATTATTGGCAGCAACACGTTTCTACCTCAAATGACATACATGAAAAATCCTGAAAAAGGCTTCCTTAATAATTGTAAAATATCTCGTATCATCATTATCTATTATATTGTCATTTATTATCTAATTCAATACACAATTGTGGAGTGATTGAATTTGCATAAAATGATATAATTTAGGGTTTTGGTTGGTGTTTTATCACTTTTGTGTGCTTGTCACTTTTTAAAAAAAATTGTCACTTTTTTTAATAGCGTGTCACATTTTTTTTTATTTTACGTCACTTTTTCGAAGTTTCTGTCACTTTTTTTATTAGTTGTCACTTTTTTAAATTTCTATAACTTTTTTGATTGAGAAACATAAGTTTTGATTGATATTTTGTAATTTTTTGTAGTGTTTATCACTTTTTTAAATTTTTGTCACTTTGTTGAATAATTCTTGTCACTTTTTTTAGCTCCTGTTTGGCCCCATTATTTGAAATTATAATTTTTGGAAAAGTGTTTTTTTGAAAAATGTATGATTAAAAAATAAAAATTTGTTTTGAATTTACGTGTAATATTATTTTATTGAAGAATGTGTAATTGATAAAAAGAATATAATTTTAATGGAGGCCAAACTGCTTCTTAATTTTTCGTGACATTTTTAAAATTTTCGTCACTTTTTATTGTTTGTTACTTTTTAAGATTTCTATCATTTTTTTTTTGAATGACAAACATATGTTTTGATTAGTTTTTAATCACTTTTTTGTGTATTTGTGATTTTTTGAGTGTGTCACTTTTTTGAATAGTATTTGTCATTTTTTAAAATTCATCTCACTTTTTCGAGTGACAAACATAATTTTTTATTAGTGTTTTGTATCACTATTTAAGTGTGTGTTACTTTTTTTAATAGTGCTCGTTACTTCTTTTAAATTTTCATCACTTTCTTATTGCTTGTTATTTTTCAAAAAAATTCGGTCACTTTTTGATTGACAAACATAGGTTTTAATTGGTGTTTTGTCATTTTTTTTAATATTTTCACTTTCTTCATTTTTTGCCACTTTTTTAAATGTGTCACTTTATTCAATCTTTTTATTGTAATCTCTCAACAATGTTAGTTTAAAGGGAAACTGGAAAAGTTCCGTCATATTTTCCACACAAAATAATAATAGACTTAAATGAAAAATTTAGTCACTTTATTGAATTAATTCCAATATTTTGATTGGTGTTTTGTTACCTTTTTTATTTTTTGTCATTTTTTTTTGACTCTTTGTCACTTTTTTTTGTGTGTAACTATTTTTTTTCTGTTGAAATTTCTGTGATTTTTTTGAGTGACAAATATCATTTTTTAATAAAAGCGACGCTAATAAAAAAGTGATACTTAACTTTAGAAAGTAACACTTAATTTTACACAGTATTTTTTACTACTAAAATACTTTTCATATGATTTTTCCAAAGACGTCTAATTTTAGGAGTATTTTTGTAAGCTGCACTAAAAAGTATGTTTGCCTAATTTAAAAAAAAAAAAAATGTTAAAAAGTTTTGAAGCTTGGTTATGAACTTATTAATCCCACCAGAAATTACTTTTCAAGTTCTCTGCCGGAAATAGATGCAACAGTCCAAAGAAAAAACGCTATTCATTGCCAAACTCATTTTGCAGTCTCATCTCAGATCACAATGCAAAGATCACGACAGATTGCATCGACCACAGACCATATGGATGATGGTAAGAAAGCAAACAATGAGCAGACATGGCATATAAATCCACCCTTGACGCAAAAGCGCTTAGCAAACTCAAATGCACCTGTGTCAGAAAGAAGAGATTTTTGAGATAAAATTTGAACTCCTAATATCTGAAGACACTGAAAATAAACTTCAGCAACTTGCGCATCAGCGATGATCGAGCAGACTTGGCAGATAAATCCACCCTTGACGCTAAAGCGCGTAGCTAACTCAAATGCACTTGTGTCAGATAGAAGAGATTTTTGAGTTGAAATTTGAACTCATCACGGAGGAAAGATCATTGCCGAATCAAAGCGAATCTTCTCCAGAAGGAATGAATAGTGTATACAGGTCTTTCTATTAGAATCGACAAACTATCTTTTGCTCTAAGATGGTTGGTTTCTGCAGATTCGTCAAAGGAAAGCAGAGGAAGCTTCATGTCCTCCTTCGAGATACTTGGTTCCTGGTCTATGTTGCTGGTATCGTTACGAGGAAGCAGATAATTTACAAGTGGCTTGGTTAAAACGCCAAAGACCTGCATTAAAAATTAATTTTCAGACAAAGCGATCAATTTGAAGCAAGGCTGTGGAAACCTAACAATGAGCGGAGTTACATCGAAAAAAACCCTCGAACAATATTGAACAATTAAATAAGAAAAAGAAGTTAAAAATGCTGTTTATTTTACTATTCTAATACTATACACGAAACATGCACTATGATAACTGATAGTTAAGAAATGGCACTTCAGAAAGACAGTTATTCTATTGAAGTAGGTATTAAAACAACTAGCAACCGTAAGCTCAAAGTTTAATATAATTAACTCAGAAAGTTGTACTTACTATTGTACTAAAGAGCACAACGATAACTGTTGTTGTGACCATTGTAGCATTTACTTGGTCCAGTGACACTCCATAATGTGTGAACTGCATCCACGAACGAAAATGAGTGGGAAAAATGATACTTGTTACCTCCAGTGCCCAAGAAACTCAAATTCATTAACATTGACTTTTGAGAAACATTAAAGTACCTGTTTAAATGCCAATGCAATGGAGACAGCTCCTCTCATTAGCCCAGCCCACCAAATTATTATCTAGTTGAACTGCAGAGCAAATGAGTAAACATTAAGTTTCACGATTTATTGAAACTTGCTTCCCAAAAACAGATTAGGAAGTGCACTACTAATCATCTCGTGGCTTGGATATTCAACAAATATATGTTCCGCTGCAAGATGCACTTTAACGCCCTTAATGGGAGTTAACAACAAGGAGATTTACTATCACTGTTTTTAATGAGAAGGGGTAAATTAACTGGACCTGATTATCAATAAACAATGGATGTAACTTTCCTTAAATATAACTTATATTTATATATTCAATATGCCAACCATTCAATATACCAACCTGGTGCTTGAATGTTATTGATGACGACCTTGTTGCAGTTCGGCTCATGCAGTGGGATAAAATGGATGGAGGAAAAACAAAAGCAGCACGTCCAACCATTACCAATAGCACCACACTACAATAAAACTCCCATAGAATTCAAGACTAACGGACCAGAGAGGAATGCATGTATAAGATAAGGTCATCCGATAACTTAAATGTAAGCAGCTACCAAAGAAGTCAGCTGACATGCACATCTGCCTACTCCTGTCTAATGAGCCTCAAATCTGTCCAGTACTATCTTAGAATGAGCAGTAGAATTCAGGAAATTAGGTCCTATAGCTAATTTGATGAACTGAAAAAACTATTCATGAAAGTACAAGGAACTTATTTCAACCTTTATAGCCAACAAGGTAATTTACTTCATAAACTTCAGATAGAGGCTAATATTTCGTGCATCCATATAAAAAAATGAAGAGAGGCAAATAGCTCCAGAATAAAAGAAAGAGAAGGGTTGCCATACATTCTAAGCTTAAGATTCAGTAACTTAACCCACACATTCTAAGCTTAAGATTCAGTAACTTAACCCACACATTCTAAGCTTAAGATTCAGTAACTTAACCTTTTGGATAAAAAATGAGTTACATGCACGTGTACAAGACACAATCAGCCAATCGTAATATGAAGGACTTCTCCTCAACATCCAAAATTAGAAAAGCTCCTGGATCAGCTCTGATAATTCTCCACATTTTTTGAGGACTAAAGCTACTCAATTACATTGGATATGACAGGTCAAGAAGGCCTGACACAGAAACAGGAAACAATTAACTGGATGGTTCATTGATGAAGGTAATTGTAGAATTGGCAAGGTATATCCATGTTTAATGAAAAGTGCCCATATGCACGCAAACAAGGACATAAAATGGTTATCAACATTGACACAATGACTAGCAGGAAAGGTTTAATATAAAGTCTATTCAACCTAATATGTAAGATTCGGGAGATACGTTTATGAGAGAGCAAAATGCTAAGCACCACTCTCCGTCCATTGGATGAATGCTCACACATGAACATAATTTCATATTTAACTCCTAGCTTCTAAGTCTTATAGATTAATTAAGCAACCCAACTTTTATGCTCCTCTTCCATTGCTTTAGTACACGGATTACTGCAGATGAAGCGAAGGATATCAGTTGTTCATTCAACATCGACGATACTGAGCAAGCATTAAATACGATGGTACACTGCAGGCTTCCAAAATATAATTATTACTAGCTGCATGCTTGAGAGAGCAACAGACAAGCAATGAGCTAGATGCTAAGGACCAGGAATGGTGTAAACTTGAACCTTGTGATTTTGAGATTTTAATCTCGAGTTTAATATTACACAGGCTAGGAATAATTTTATCACGCCAATTGCGCAACTTAATGCCTTCCCCAATTAGACACGACACGCTATGGATGATTTGCCCAAGCAAGCTAGTAGCTAGCTGGATACATGAATGATATTTATTCCAATTCGAACCATCAAGGCCCACTACATTGAGATATTTCTCGTTTCAATAATTCATTTCTTTGTATTTTATTCAATTCTATTTTTTATTTATATTTCTATTCTTGAAGAGAACAACTTACAGGCATATTGAAGGTCTTTTACCATCTATTCATAAAGTCATGCAACATTAACAAGATTTGTCTTTTGAAAGACACTTGTTACCTCAATTTGCTCATTTTCCAATCTTGAGGGGTTGCTCAATTAGTCAGATCTTGGGTTTGGTCCCCAGGTTACCAGTTCAAGTTCCCTCAGGACCATTGAGGTGAGTATCCGACCATCAACTTCAGGGGCCCATGGGATTAGTCGAGATGCGCACAAACTGGCCCGAACATCCACAGTTACAAATAAATAAATAAAATTGCTCATTTTCCACTTCTCAATGTCCAGATCATCCATTCCCACATATAAGAATATAAAAGTTTCTGCAATGAAGGACATTGTTGCAAAAACATGCCTGCAATTGTTAAAATTAGAAAGGAGTTCATTATATCAACGGATGATAAATATTTCAAATCTTCTACCTTTTCAGTTGCTTGTACAATTTCGGAATTAATAGCATGACGGGTTTAATATTGCAATCGCAGAAGAACAAAGAAACAGAATGATGAGAGTTACTAACAGTTCAAACCAAGCTTGAACGAGAAAAACACCCCCAAGTAGTTCTTGGCTTATTGTAGTTGTCAATACGTCTCTACTTGATGTAGTCACAAGTGCCTGGTAGTAATTCTTGAACTCTCGTTTACGTTATGCCAAGCATAATGCGACATAAAAATCTCAGAAAAGAAGACCATCAAAATTCCACTGAGGTCAAAAAGCTGCAAAAAACAGCTTTTAATCATCAGATACCTCCACGTTAGAAGACACATGCAAAATGAGGAAGGTTGAGAAAGCATGAGCCATTGAACTTTTTCTTTAGAACAGTGTTCTTTCAGGAAAGCTTACAAAATAACGCTTAAAAATGATGGAAAAACAGCCAACATTTTGAACTGCAGCAAATTACAGAATCACCAACATGAAATATGTCAACTCAAATATCCACAGGAAAGAGAGACAATTCTGACTATGTTTTTAACTGTCAAATTACAGTCATTTTTATAATTCTAGGAAAGACATGTTCAGTATGATGTTCTCAACGATGGGAAAAAAAGAAAAAGAAAAGATAACTTGAGCCTGATGCTATAGTAACATTTCACGCAAGGCACGTTTGGAGAAGAATAGATGCTTCACTTCTGCATTAAGACTACAAAATTGATTAACAAATATTAGATTTATTGTTAAGCTTCAATATTGAATCAACCCTTTCATTTTACATGTGATACAATCTATATAGTGTACAAAGTACTCAGAGATATTGACTGGAATATATATTAACCTAAACTCAATTTTGTAACATTGTTCTTTACCTCAGCCAGCATGTAGGAAAGATATACCATTAGAACCATAAGAGCAATTTCATGAACAGTTGAATGTCTGCCAATACAGAGAAATAATTGAATCCAAAGGAGTTTCATAAACAACAGCACTTGTTTAACTCTAGACTTCGAAAATTCTTCCTTTACCCTCTGATGTGGAACCTCCATTCTGCTAGGCAAAAAGAAATTGCTAATGACAGTTACCTGCCAAAGTACAACCCCTTGAGAATATATGCCATCAAAAGTCAAGCCTGCAAGCAGAAAGAAAACCACAAACCTGATGTTTCCATGTAAACAATAAAATGTTCGGCATTACCAAGATCAGTTGGTAGTGGCGAGACTCAGGTTTTCAAAAAGATATAAATCTATTTACTCATGAGATAAACATTGTGAGATTTCATGTAGTTCTTGGAGAAAATAGATTCCAGGCAAAAAGGCGTGGATATATATGTCTGATTAGAACAAGAGGGTAATTGACAGCAACCTTTCTTGGCTTTTGTCAAGACAGCAGTGATCTACAACTCTACATACATACAAGAAAATTGCACCAAGACGTCTTTACTACATGAGGAATTAAATCACTGAAGGATTAGCTATGAAGAGGAGACTTGTCGCAATTGTGTTCAGATTAATCAATCACTTAATATGATAAATAATTCTCTATTCAAACTTAGTCATTTCCATGTATCTCCGGGTGCAGAGTGATTTATATCAAACACAAGTATTAACAGCAATCAATCTTTTTTTAAAAATATTATCAAGGTATGTATCTTATTGGGTACTCTTTAAGATTAAATTAAGCTTGAGATACATTTCAAGGACAAACACAAACCTCCAGGGAAGAAAGAACGAGCATTCGGAAAATCTATCATATCATGCTATCACAAAGTGCAGAAAAACAATAATTGAAACACTAGGAACTTGAGAATGATCTAAAAAAGTTAATTTCATCAATTTCTTCCTTCTTAATCAAAAAGTTTGCAAAAATTCCTCCAATCCAATATCATTTCTAATGTATTAAGTGCAGTAGGATAAATTTCCAAGTCATACAAACGAAAAAAATCAATATATCTCAATCTTTTAAAAAGATATCAAAGTATCTGGTTTACGATTCCTCTTAAACTTAAAAATTAAGCTTGAGATACGCTTTGAGGACTAATAAAAATTAGTAAAGCCAAGTCTCAGAAAGCTAGACCATAAGGTTCAGAACAAAATCAAGTAAATGTCCTGGCCATGGTTAACTATGCAATTGTGTGCGTGTCATTATGAAGTTTACATAGTACTAGAGGAATCTAAACTCACAGCAACTCCAAGAGCAGTGCTTATGGAGAATAGATACAGGAGCCATCCGGCCATCAATTCTATTGACGTCAATATTTTGAACTGCATTGAATAGAACAACCGATGTGGCATCATTTACTACTCCTTCCCCAAAAACTAGGCCGTATAGCAAAGGAGTCTCCTCTTGACGCAGAACCTAAACAGAACTAGTATACCTCATAACTAGACAACCACAGAGCTGCAACCACAGAGCTGCTTGCTTATTTAAACAACAAAGATTGCTGGTACTATATTTTACCAACCTGCAGCGTACATACAGTATCTGTCGATGAAAAAATTATTACAATACCTTGTATAAAGAAATAACATATCAGATTGGAGTTACATGGGCTAAATAAATATTGACATAAAAACTCATCATAAGATGATGTAGTTTAGGAATCCAGGAACGAACCAAGATAATCACGAGCAGTCCAACCAGTGAAACCGAATTTGGGAAACAGCAACCAGCTGCCTGTATCGACACATTCGAAAACCTCGTGAAAATTAAACATACAAACAAGTTACCTTATAGAATCTTATTTCATCAGAAGATATAATAATAAAAGTTTTGTTTTTACGTAGATAGAGTATATAAGATTGGAGGCAGCAACATCTAACAACGAAGGGGGGACATCATGGTATCCAATTATGGATCTTGCTACGTGTACATCAAGATTTACATATTAAATTACATAATGTCACATGGCACTCTACTATTTATCAATTTAAAACACAATCAACTTTTTCATCAAATTTTTTTCCTCCACATCATTTTCGGTAACTGCTTATGTACATTTTTTACGTACAAGTAGCAAAATCCTCCAATTATTATGATGACAAGAAAATGCATAAAACTCTAGTATGCAACTCTTTCATCCCCTCTGAGCTATATGTAACTAAAAGCACGTAATATACAACGTACAATGATTTACTACTGTAATTAACATACGCTAATTATTCACACTACTTCAACAAGGGCACAGCAAGAATTCCAAAGATACTGCAGCCATGTGTGCATAGCATTAAACCTGCATCATCAGTTCTGAAAATTTTCAAGCACCCCCATAACAATTTAGCAACTCAAATTTTTGATGCAGCTCTGGATATGCATGAAGAGTCATCCTTATACCTTATTATTACGTATGTAGCCTCAGATAGCTAATTCTTTAGGTTGTTCCATCTAATTCTGAACCAAAAATTTAAATCTTTCTAAAATAGTCGTTTAGAAGGAAGTCATGAAAATCACATCAAATGCTCCTCGGAGATCATTCTATAATTGTGGAGTAGAAGGAAGCCGTGAAAACTAATGTTGAAACAGGAGAGAAGATTGACAGCATTCAAAACTTCGCAGTAGAAAGCTTTTTTTAATCATACTTCAAACTTTGTTGGCATGTCATGTATATTATAAACACCAAGTAAGCATGCCTAACATTACAGAGAACAATTAGTACCTTCTTGAGTTTCATTAGCCTTTTCATATTTCACAGTAAGGACTTCGGTGTACTTCCAATTGGTTTATCTTTAACATTAATTAATAGAAACAACTGGAAATCATCTCTTCAGATGAATCACGATTATGCCAGTTAAGGAGTGTGTGGATCATTTAATTATGAATGAGTTTTGTAGACTGCAATCTTGTATAAAGTTTTGCAGGTGCAAATGCTAGTATAATGAAAGATGAAAACTTGATTCCTTTGCTTATCAAAATTGCACCTTTTATTACCTTGAATTATATCTGGAAGGAAAGAAACAACACGAAATGCAGTACTAGTGGCAAGATAGTGATTAATGTTATTAAGCTCAAAGACCAATCTTGGAAAGAAACAAGAAATTTGAGACCAAGTAAACTATGGGGTTTAACCCACAAAATTTAGTGATAGTTACTCAGACTTCAACTTTCATCGAGGACCATGGCAGGGTGGGTGTAATTCTGTTTCATCACTAAGTTCAGCTCCCCTGGGGGACACTTAAAATTTTGTGGAATCTCAACACGCCATGAAAGCCCAAAAGGGGTCTTAAAGTGCAGGCCACAAAATAAATGAACTTTCTCTTTCTTTTCCTTCATATAAAGCCAAATGATAATACCATGAAAGTGTGGGTCATATAAAGCCAAATGATAATACCATGAAAGTGTGGCAATGACTTCTTACATATATTATTATGCATGTGTGTAATATTAAATTTACGTAATATGATCCACTGTCCAAATCAAACAAATTATACTGAAATCTCCATCTTTTATTATTCATTTAACCATGTTTTCAACACTCCCTTCCATCAAAAGTACGCAGGTTATGTGTATAAAAACGTCCATGCCCTTGGCATCAATGAATCTGAAACAAAATAGAAGTTGACGTACGATGATGAGAGCGGTGATGGATTCGTTAACCCATCGACTTTCTCCAAGCAAATGACCAATCACTAATCAAAAGCATAGAACCGCCACAAAAATAGTTATCTGAACGACTTATTCATGGCTTTCCCCAATGTTTATTGCAAAATCCGGAATCCCCATTCTTCTGCTTGATTTCTCAATGTCTATGTGTTATATTCAGTAGCAAGCATAGAATTCTCGAATCAATTACTCAGCAGCTCTGTGTGAGAGACAAAGGGGAGCAGATATCTTCCTTGCTGTAGTGGCGATTAAACAGTGGCACCTGGCGCTTATCTCCGCCTTGAAGAAGATACGTGTCGAATGGAGCCCAACTGTAGAGTGTAGACACCACTCTCACGTCTCAAAAAGTGGCCCCCACCGCATCCTGGGCTCTTACGATTACTGGGCCTGATTCTATGGGCTTCCCCCAACCCGAATCGAGAGATATGATCACTGATTCACTGGCATTGCAACCCAAAAATTATATAAATGTTCATCCGCAGCAACTCAATAATCAGCTCAATTTCTCCTCAGATGAAATAAATTGAATTCGTAATTGAAACCAATAACGGGAAATAGTTTCACTCAGGTAAGTTTAATTTCATTTTCTAGATTTTTTGAATTACTTAAGTGGTAAGTTTAATTTCATTTTCTAGATTTTTTGAATTACTTAAGTGCTATATATATGTGCATTTATGTGTAGTTTAACGATTGTTATGGTGAATTTTATTACATATCTTATGCTTGATGGAATTGCTCACTCGAATGCTTTTTGATGCTTTCATATTTCGATTCGTAAACCTCCCGGTATAGCGGGAAAGACGAAGTTGATCGTTAAACATTTTATTCTAATACCCTATAATTAGGTCGACTAAAGGAATATTTTTGTTTTCATCGTGATTTCGATAACGGATACAATTCTGAAAGATTATATTTTCCATTTGATTTTTGTCTCGTATGTGTTATTGACTTTCGTAAAGAGTACAAACAATTACAGATGGTATCGTGCTTCCCTTCAACGCCTAAGAAGCTAGCGATAACGGTTGCATACTTCCTTGGTGGAGCTTCATTGTTTGCATTTGGTTTACATCTTTCACATGTAAATGTTGCTGCTCAACAAGCTCGGATCAAAGCTCGAAACGACTTTGTTAGAGAGAGATTGAGAAAGAAATATGGGGACACAAGTGTGCAGCCTAAATGAGCATCACGGTATAGCATGCAGTAACAAGTCTCAAGAATTACTGGGGGTCTCAGTTTGACTCGTGTTAGCATGTTTAGCTACTCTTAGAAAATTTACGTTTTAAGTTATCCAAAGATATATACATAAAAAAAAAAAGTTAAAAAGACTTTAACATATAGAGATTTTGAAATTATCTGTTTGACTCTCCTTAAAAAGAGAATTTTTTTTCAAAAAATTTATTTGGGAAAAATTAGTTTTGAAATAATGATTTTTCGAAAAATTGTGATTGAAATGTAATATTTATTTATTATTATTATTTTTTTTTTACGTGTAAAAAGAGAGTTTTTGAAGAATGATAGACAAACATATTTGAGAATTCGGCAAGGATTAGCATTTATATACGCCGTGACAATCTTCGACTCTTTAAACCATAATTCACTTGTGCTATATATTAAATTCTAATATTGTTAACATGCATTTATCTACGTCATTATCCACTGCAATTTGCTGAAGATGAACTTCCACGAAAGTTAGGGTTGGACATTGTCCGGTCCGATTTGGTTCTGAACAAAAAATTTCGGATATTTAATAAATGGAACTGTCGGATCCAAATATAATTATGAAATCGTTCGGATTCGATTCCATTCGGTTCTGTACCATAACTAATTTTTTTAACATTTACTAATACATTACATAAATACAACTAATGACACGTTCATTCGTATCTTCGATGTGCAGTTGGAGATGGAAAGCCAGACTTAACAGTCGGCGACTTCGATTTGGGCAAGTAGATGTAGATTTTTAATTTATTAAATGATTTGGGATTAATGGGTCTGTTCTTACCGAATGAAAGTATGAAATTGAAAAGGAAATGATAAAAATTTAAAAAAACCTAGATCTTAGACTAACAATGAAATTAATAATTAGACAAAAAATTGAATTTCGAAATTAGGTTGTGATGGACTGGACTAGATAGGCATGAACTTGACTTAAAAGTTTGAGCATTAATCACTAAATTAATTAATTTGCTAATTTATTTAGAAAAAATTAAATAATTTAATTAATTCAATATAAAACTTTTTTAAAAATTATTTAAATTCAATTCTTATTCGATTCTTCGATTCCTGATCTAAAATCGAACCAAACTCATCGGTTCTCGATTCAAATACCCGTTCGGGTATTTGATTTATGAAGACCGCTCGATTCAGTTTAGTTCGGGTTCAATTTGTTCCTATTCGGTTCAAGAGTTTTGTCCAGCCCTAACGAAAGTTTATTATAATCAGCCATATTTTGACCATTGGCACCAGGGATGGGAAGTAGCATTAGCATAACAGCAGCAGTATTGTAATTGACAGTTCAAAATTTCAACTAAACAGGAAAAAGGTCAGCAAACTTCTGTCATACAGAAAAAGTGAGATAAAAGAGATTTCGACGGTAACATTCTTTGAGTTCGAGAGAAATTTAGGAAGCCCCGCTGGCACCCTTTCCTTTCTTCCTTTGAAGTTTCTTCATGTAAAACTCCAACTCTTTGCCCTCCAAAATATATCTATTAAAAAGTATGTCAACAATACGTAGTCAGGGAAATAGGTTCAAGCATATGATAGAATAATATATGTTGTACACTATAGAATTTCATACGACATAACGTGCAACTATATCTGTCACATTGGACTAGATAAAAATTACCCTATCTTCTCTTTTAAATATATATTGCATACTATTAGCTCCTCTTTGAATAATACTTGTATCAACATTTATAGGCGGGAAAAAATATCCCTGAAAGACATTAATTGGTACATATCTGAAAGTATAATGATGCACAGTGCTACATAGGTCCAACTCCAAAGGGGAACGGTCACAACATTTAATTCTATGGTCAAGAAATGAAGGAAATGTGGAGGAATATACATACCCATCAGCACGACCACACTGGCCAGGGCGTGAAGAGATTGCAGCTAAAAGACGGCCACTGCCGAATTGCTCCTCAACATGTGGGTCAAGCTTGCGATCCTGTTGACGCTTTTGCAGTTTCCTCTGGACATGATTGCTTTTCTTTGTCTCTTCTACAGCACCCTCGGCCTCCTAAAACACAGTCAAACAAAATCGTGAGGAAAAATTAGAGACAAGTTCTTGCTAAAAACTATGAAGCACAGCAGGCTAAACATCATGCGCATACTGAGTCTTCTCTTTCATCTTAAGATGTTATTTTTTATTTTATAATTAGGTTACAAATTCTCCTCACAGAAAATGACATCTGTAATTTAACGATGACAATTAATATAAACTGTTAAAAGCTATAGTCTACATGTATTGTGGTACTTGATTAACAAATGAGTCCATCGCCCAAGTCTATGGAAAATGACAGCACCCACCATATTTTAATGGCAATGCTTCATTGGTGAATTCAATACATCCCAGTCTTATACATCAACATATACATCTATGTGGATAAATTAAACCATATTTCAAAATTGTTCGAGAATGGGCAGACTAGGTTGAATCAGAATGGGAATGACCATTGTTCTTGCAACTACTTTTTCTCTTCAAAATTATATACTCGATAACTACAAATAGAAAAGGATTTATTTACATCAGAAAGAAAAAGAACGTTCTCTCTTCCTATATTTTTATTTGAGACAACTACAGCAACACTACAGAGGTTTACAGACGCCTGTTTCAAAAGTTACATGGAGAATCGGTTACTTTTGTTTAGCAAAACATATTCTCACTCATTAGTTTTTAAGGCTCTTCTCAGAAAGAAAAAAATTGCACAGTACCTAAACTCTTCTTATAAATCAAAAAGACAAAAAAAATCATATTTCCCCAGCTATCCCCCTCTCCCTCTCCAACAACCCAAGAAACCATAAACAGGGAAAGTGCTGCAATTCAGGGGTGGCTTTGTAATTTTAGAACTGAATGAGGTTTCTCGGTAATAGTCATTCAACTCAGGCTGTTTCTGTAGTAGTTTTGACCCCTTTTATTTCAAAAACAGTCGAGCTTGTATTTACAGTATACCAATAACCCATCATACAAGAAGGAAAAACCATTAAACAAAGTAAGGGGTGAATACCTCTCCTTCTTTCTTGGTGGTAGCCTTCTTCTTGCGACCAATGTCAACTCCATAGTGCTGAAGATACCACTGCTTAAAAGGTGCAGCATCCACCTGAACAATTGCACTCTTCACCAAAGTCTGGGTCCTGACCAACTCATTATTCGAAGCATTATAAACCACATCGAGAATACGAGTCTTCCGGGTGACAGCCTCACTACCCCAAGAGTAGTTCCCTGTATCCAACCTCAAGGCACGCCATTTCACATTACCTCCTCGAACCCTCACCCTACGCACTGTCTTGTTACTTGACAACTTCGTGCTTGCTGGTTGTCTACCAAGCTCGTACCTTGGAACAGACAAGATAGGTAGGTCAAGAAAAAAAAAATCTCATGCATCAATCAGACCCATCACAAATAATTATACAAATCAAGGGGTTATATGCTGACTACTTCGAATTTGGAGCTCGGAACTAAATGTGATTTTTCCTAATTCTCATGTGTGAAACCACAATGTATGCAAACGAAATCGCGGAAAACTGGAATATATGATTTGAGACACGTCCATCCATTTGCAAAATATCTGGTCCAAACAAATCTAAGAAATTTAAATATTGAACATAATTGAGAAGCTATCACGCTTTTCGTAAACTTAACACGGAACAGCAATTCACTTCACAGTTTTGCCTTCGCATGTAAATACATACGATTCCTAAAGTGAACTGAGGATTTTTAAAAAATCAGGACATAGAATTGGTAACGAGCAAAGAAAGAAACATATGATCGATATACTCCAACAAGGGTCGGATGGTTTTCAATTGAAACAATAACATACTATTTTAGGAAATTTTAAGAATTGCATCGATAAATCTAACAAATCAGTAATAGGAAGATAAGAATAGTTTTTCAGAAAAAAAAAAAACTCGACATAGATGGTATTAAGAGCGTATTCATTATTTTTAATGAAAATTACTTTCTCTTCTTCCTCCAAGCCTTCTTCTTTCCTCCAGTGGCACGCCTCTTGTGCATGGAATCCCGTGAAATACCTGTATATTTACACCATTCCCGTCAATGTAAACAAATAGTTCCAAGTTTTAAATTAAATTTAAAAATTTACTGGGATAGGAAGTGCATTGATTTATTTCATTACCCATTGTTGCCGGCGGTAGTTTCTAAGGTTCCGATGAATCCCCCAGCAGCAGCAGTAGAGTGAAAAAAAAGAGGAAGTGCGACAGGTAAGGGAACTGCGGTTTTTTACATCCTCACCCAAAACCCTAGTCGACAAAATTACACAGGTGCCCTCTCACTTTTGAGAAAACAACATCCGCATCCCTCTAAATTATTGTTAAGGGACAACCTCCCCCGCCAAGCAATTCCCCCGCCCTTGTCTCCACCCAGTGACCCATTTAAGGCGAGCGGGGGTAGAACCCTTATCCCGTTTACTATCTCGTTTAATTATTATTTTTTTAATTTTTAATAATTCATTTTATTGCACCAATTCATTACACTAAGATAATAATATATTTTTTAATCTTTATTTATTTTTAAAAGTTAAATTATTCAAATAT